>JADRCD010215483.1:53710-80477 GCA_019843815.1 Montemys delectorum
AGAGAGAGAGAGAGAGAGAGAGAGAGAGAGAGAGAGAGAGAGAGAGACCTATAAATAATAGCTACAGACAAAATCCAAGTTCTTCAAGGCAAGAGAGAAAGTCAGGGAGTTACTAAAGTGACTTTCTGTATGCACAGATGGGACCAGAGGACACTGGAGATCAGATCCATTGGTTGGGGAATTCCCATAGCTATGATATATTGAGCCCTGAGGCTTTGCTGATGGCAGATATGACAGATAACTGGATGTTGACTCTTTGAAAGTGGCCATGGGCAGGGGTTGGAGAATGTTTGCTGCACAGCATGAAGACCCAAGTTCAGATCCCCTACATAGTTTCCATCCCCCTATAGAAAATCAGGCATGCCACTATGTGTCTATAAACTCAGTGTTGGTAGGCAGAGATGGGAGGCTCCTGGGACTCACTGACCACCCACTCTAGCCAACTGCATGAGTAGATGGACAGATGATAGATACATAGAATTAGACAGTAATTGATTAGGTAGAAGTTGATAATATGCAAAACCAATCAGAATAGGGCCATAAAGACCAGAAGACTTAAGAATATGTGTTTGACTTGTCTTTTTGAACAGAAAGACATTTGAACAGAGGTCCGAGCAACTTGAGGGATAGAACTGTAAAAATATCTGCTGAACAACAAACATCTTACAGTGAAAGAATAGATCATATTAAGTTCAAATGTCAGAGAGGAATGCTCAGTGTGTTCATGTAAATAAACAAGACCCCTTGTACAGGCTGAGCTGAAGGATAAACAGAAAGAAATAAAGTTGGAGAACAAAACAGGAACCAGATGATGCCCCCAACCCAGAGTGGTCTTGGAATTCTAAGAAAAGGATTTTCTTTGGATTTAAGTTAGATGGGTTATATTTGGAGAGTGAATTAACCAAATGATGATGATGATGATGATGATGATGATGATGATGATGATGATGATGGTGATGATGATGATGATGATGGTGATGATGATGATGATGATGGTGATGATGATGATGATGATGATGATGTATGTATGTGTATATATGAGAGAAAGGGAGAGAGAGAGAGAGAGAGAGAGAGAGAGAGAGAGAGAGAGAGAGAGAGAGAGAGAGAGAGAGAATCTATGTAGCCATGTCTATGTCTATCCTGGAACCTCCTTTGAAGACCTGCCTGGCCTCAAACTCACAAAGATCCCCCTGTCTCTGCCTCTCAAGTTCTGGGATTAAAGGCATACACCATCATGCCAGGTGAATTTGAATTTTTTCCCCTCATATTTCTCTGAGTTTAGTGACTGGAAAAGACTGAAATACTGGAAAGCTGAAAACTCTTTATTCTCACCCATGGCCTGCCCTGGAGGGATTGGATACCAAGAGAAGTAGCAAATAGCAATAACAGTAAAGAGGAGAGAGGCCAGCCACATGGGTGGGCTATGCTAATAAGTGTACTTGGGGGCAGGGATTGGCAAAGGCAAGTTCAAGGAGAGAGTGGTTTTCTTGGCTCACAGTTTGAGGCAGTACAGTACATCAAAGGCATAGAAGCAAGAGAGTGAGGTGGCTGGTCATGCTGCACTCACAGTTGGGGATAAGAGACACACAGTGATACTCAGGCTCCCTCCCTCACCCCTGCTGCCCTTTGTGTGCAGTCTAAGACTTCACCCCGCCCATGAGAGAGAATGGCACACATTTAAAGTGGGTCTTCCCTTCTCACCCAAACCACCCTTGAAACCACCCCTATGAACACACCCATGGATGGTTCTAAATTCAGAGGGAAGGTTTCCTTAGAAGAGCAGGCATAGAGTCTAAATCCTGGAAGATACTAGAGTCCCTCTACCAATAAACAGCCCAGAAACAAGGATTCTCCTCCCATTACACTTACTCCAGTCCTGGGTCTCCCACTCCCTGTTCCTTCCTCTTTCTCATCTGTACATTTCCCCTCCTATTCTCTTCTATTTCTTCCTTTTGACGTATTCCTTGCCTTGATCTCTTCTCCCTGCAGGTGCCATGGTCAGCATCCTTTGTCTCGCTTCCCGCTCACTCCCTCTAGCAAGTGGAACCCTCTTTTCCCTCTCTGCTTACCTTTGTGCCTTCTCCTGACTCTAGTCACCCCCATTCTCTGAGAAGTGTGGTTAGTACACCCAGCAGAGAGAAGTACCTCTGTTCCACCATTCAGGAAGGGGGTAAACACGCTGCCTTGCTGGGCTGGAGCCATTAGGATATCTCATGAATCATGGAGAAAGACGAGTAGCAGCTTCACTCCTGCAGTATCATAGTGGAAAAGACTCACTGTCTCCATGCTGAAAGGCAAGCCACCGTCTTCACCATGTCTGGCACATGGGGGATGCTTTGCAAATGTTTGTGGATGTCAAGAATGTGCTACTGTCATTATCCTAACCATCTGGAGGACTTTATTGTGAATGTTCACATATTAAGGAACATCTCAGAGTTGTTTTTCTTTATTATTTTATAAATTTAAGGGGAAAGTTGTCTCACTTGTATTTTGCAGGTAAAGACTCAAATAGCAGCACAGACACTGATTTATATGTTCTTGCTGTTGAAGAAAAAAAAATGTGATAGATAAAGTACAAACAGCATCACCTCAGATGATATTTCCAGACCAAAAACAACAAAGGAAAGCTTCAGAAGTCAACATGGAAATGGCAAAGTAGTTTACATCTCTAGAAGTTGGCTACAGAGAGTTCTCACTTTTTCTCTGACTTCCATTACCATTTTAATTAAACATCTCCATGGTCCTCTCTTCTGCCACTGTGGCGGCAATGCCACAGGCATGTCACCAGAACCAACCAGATATGACCAGTTTTCTTCTCCAATTCATTCATCAAATACCTTTTGAGGCCTTTCAAGGTGCCAGGGAGTGGTTGTTGCTGGCATTTGAGTTTACTCTATGTCCTGAGGGAGCAAAACAGCAAGCTAGAGTCAGTTGTACAATGACAAAGTGCAAAGACACAGCAGTGGACAAAAATTCCACTCATCGGAGAGTAACACAGAGGATTCAAGGTGCTTACTGTTCTTTGAACGCCCTCTCAAAGTTCTTATGTTGAAAACTCAATTCCCACATTTATGTTAATAGTATTTGAAGATAAAGCTTCCTGGAGGTAATTAAAATTAGATGAGGTCATAGGCTGGCATCCCTGTCTCCCTCTTTTTTCCAGGAGGAGGAAGAAGCCATTGAGGACACTGGCTCTATCTCACACCTGCTGCCCTTGACCACGTGGTGACGCTCAAATGAGAAGGCTCTCACCCTGGATTCCTAGACCTTGGAACCAGAGCCAAATAAACCTCTGTGCTTTATAAATCACTCAGCAAGGAATACTCAGTTATAGTAACAGAAAACAAAGCTAGGCCACACGGGATGTAAAGAGATGAGTCCAGCTAGAGATAAGGCTGCAGAATTAATCAAATGGAAAAATCTCTCCTGGTACCTGTTCGTGTTAGAACTGTATCATGCTTTTATACTGGAAAAATGTATTAAATACAACCTCTACCTGTTATAGAATGATGTAACCTCTCTTTTAGACACATGTATGTGCACATAAGTCTACCCCTAACCACCTTTCAACCAGACATTATAGAATCAGTAGATCATTGGTATTGCTTCAGAAGATGGATAATTTCTTAAAAGAGGATTTTATATCTTTGGAACATTTGCTACAGGTTTTTTTCACTATAAAAGTCAGCACACATTTTAATTATAGAAAGTTAAATAAAGCTGAGCATGGAGATATATGCCTTAAATTCCAGCACTAGAGACATTAAAATGGGGAAGTTTTGAATTGAGGGTCAGCCTAGGCTACATAGGGTAGCTTCAACATTGTAATGACAACTTGTCTCACAAAAAGGAGAGAAAAACAGACCAGCAAAAGAAATGTAGAAATAACAGAAAGTTAAACTATAGCATAACAGAGAGAAATAAACATATGCATAGCTCTCAAAAGTTCTTAAGATTTTGATTCTTCCTTTTGTCTCTATATGCATCGTTTACTTGTTTACCCAAGTGTTAAGGTTGAATGATTTTTTTTTCTCCTTTTGGCTGTAGAGAAAGAAGTGGTTCAATGAGATTTCACCACAAACAGATAGCTACAAAGGTCATTCGACAGTGTTCATTGATTTTCTGTTATGTGTCGGCACTGTGCTGAGCCCTGTAAAGGGTGGTAAACAATACACACAGCGCCTGCCCGTGTTGGTTACTATGGCAATGTGAAGGCCCAAGAATAAACAGGCTTGTTATGGGTACGCCTAGCAAAAACTGCCTGCTGGCACTCCGTTTGTCCCTTTCTCTCTTGGTTTTGGAGTTGTTGATTGAGTGGCCACTCTGGAAGGCCTTGCATGAGGCTCTTGTCTTCTGCATAACTGTGTTTCTCAGATGAAGCAAACAGGACATGTTCAAGGGCAAGCTTTGTCTTTAGTTCCTAGACCCTCCTTGACTTCCTGAAGCTTCACTTTCTCTGGCAGCCATCACTAACCCCCTGCAATGTACCCCTACCTACCACTGTGGTATCCAGAAGAAAAGGAAAACCAGAGAATGGCTCTAAGGCACCAACCCTGGCAGGCTGGCAGGCTGGCAGGCTGCTTCCTCCCTCTACTATGTTGAGAAGACACAGACTCAACAGGAGCAAACACCTCATGCAGAGGTGCCATGCACTGGTTTAGTGGGGTTTTTTTTTTTGGCTTACAAAAACAAAATGGCCACTGCTTTGTCCCAACCCAAACAGCCAATCGCCAGCAGCCAGTCAATCAATCAGGGAGCAGGTGAGTCGAATCAGTGTTACACCACAGTGAATGAAACAGCCAGTTTCTAAACCTCCACTGACAGTCAGGCTGTCTCCACTCTTGGGCAGTGGAATACTTCAGTTATGAGTTAGAGGTCATCTTTATGAGTCAGGGGACCATAGGTTTTGTAAACTCTGTGCCTAAATGGACTAATATTTACCTACATTGAGCCACTTGGAACAATACAACATCTTTGTAACATGCTCAGACCAGAATCCCTCCTGGCCTGATTAGTATCATTGTGAGACACTGTTGATGGATAATTGAAGAACAGGCCTAGGATGAGAATCAGGCGATAATGGTGACTTTACCACAGTGGGGCTCAGAAAAGCTAGGATCTTCCAGACATGTGGGGAAAGCGGTCTTCCTCTTCGCAGCTGTTTATCCTGCGAACATAAGATTACTGTTACAGGAGCTGGAGGTGCCATGAACTTTAGAGCTATTCAGGCAATCACGTGTCTCTGTCACCCCTACTAAATGCCTTTGGAGCAGGGGAAAGTCATTGGACTATAGTTAAACATTACACAATCCATGCCTGCTTTGAATGGGCAAACCATAAAACATACAGCAAAGGGTGAGAGAAAATACTTGAACTTTGAACCAAAGGATACAAGTTGAAGTCCCTTCAGATGGTCTGCCTTTGCGTACGCAGTGCTTCTCTTGGTTTAATATCATTCAACATGTTTTCTGATACTCTCCCATATAAAATATACACTAGCTGCTTTTTTTCTATCATAGACAGAAGTGTGTGTGTGTGTGTGTGTGTGTGTGTGTGTGTGTGTGTGCCTGTGTGTGCCTATGTGTGTATGGTGTGTATGAGTACTCACGAGCTCCTGTACATGTATAATTTTTATCTTTTTCATTAAACTGATTCTTGTAAGACCAAGACTTGACTCCATAATTTACCTGACTACTATAGAATGAGACTGTGATCAGCATTTTGCCAGGACTCCTAGTAAGCTCAAAGTAGACAGTGTTTCATAAAGTATAAAGCACTGGGTGATCGTAAAGTGTGGTCCAGGCTTGCATAAACTATTTCATGAAAACCTCAGAGTGGATAAGCCGTCAACATTGGAGGTGGAGCGGAGAGACTGATATGTTGATCTTTAGAGTTATATGTGTTAGTAGCTTCTCTCTCTAGTTAGGAAAATAAATGCATGCAATGCCAGGCAGCTCCTTTAGGATTTACTCAGGAGCCCCCTGGACAGATGTCAAGGGTCCACTGCAACTGAGGCCCTAAGCTATTGTTTACTACACTGTTGTTGATATGAAATATAACAAGGCCGTGCTTACTTTTAGGCAGCATCTACATTTTCAAAGATGTTTTTATTGTTAATATTATTCCTCTAACAGTTCATGTTATTATAGTTATTCATTACATTTGATGAATATAAAAAGTGTCAGAATTCAAACTTGAAGATGATGGTGAGACTTAAAAGACTCCACCAGAGTCCTTTGAGAAGGTGAAATCTCCAGAGAATGGATAGAATGACCTTCAAAATAGTTTCTGTACTTAGAGTCTCAGAAAAGCTTTTACCTAGGGCAGATGCCTTCAGTATCCTATTTACTGCCACTCCTGAACCAGTCACTGACTTCCACTACGTGCCTGGAAGACTGACTGACTGTGCCACTAAATGAGCTGTGTGACTTTGAGCAGCCACTTAACTCTTCTGAAAGTCACTTCTTTCCTTATAACATTGGAAGGGCATCGGATTTCAGATGTGGGCATGTTCAGAGCAGTTAATGACATATTTGAAATTTTTTTGTAGAGTGTATTATCATTGTTTGTTTATCTGTGGCTGAGCTGAAACATTCTGACTTAAAGAAACTTGGAGAGTGGAGGGAAGAGGAGTTATTTGGCTCACACCTCTCAATCAGTCTATCATTAAGAGATGTCAAGGCAGTAACTCAAGCTGGGAACATAGGAGCAGGAACTGAAACAGAGACCACAGCGATTGCTAATTATTGGATTGCTTCTTTATAGAAACCAGGACCACCTACCCGAGGATGGTGCTATCCACAATGGTCAGGGCCCTCCTCCATCAAGTCAGTGTCCCACAGACATGTCCATAGGCCGACATGATGGAAACAATTTCTCAGTTGCAATTTCTTCCTCCTAGGTAAGTACATCAAGTTGACCACCAAGAAATGCCACCATAAACCCACCCCTTCTCAACTTGGCACAAAACCACATTGTTTTAAGTCGTATCCTTCCCTTTCTTGTTTTTCCCCATAATATTAATATCATAATATAAAATACAACCTTAAAAGTCCCCAGCCTTTAAGAATTCAAATGGTTTAAAAATGCAATTCTTGGCTGGTGAGATGGCTCAGTGGGTAAGAGCACCAACTGCTCTTCCGAAGGTCCTGAGTTCTAATCCCAGCAACCACACGGTGGCCACAATCACCTGTAATGAGATCTGATGCCTTCTTCTGGTGTGTCTGAAGACAGCTACAGTATACTTAAATAAATTGTTGGGCCAGAGTGAGCAGGGGCTAAGCAAGCAGGGCAGACCTGAGCGAGCAGAGGTCCCAAAATCAATTCCCAACAACCAGATGAAGGCCCACAACAGTGTGTACTCATATACATAAAATAAATAAATTAATCTTTAAAAAAAATTCAATTCTCTTCAAAATGTCTGAAGTCTCTTAATGGTAGGCTCCTGTAAAATAAAAAACAAACCTGAACACCTTTTTACTGAAATAAGGAAGAACCAGAGCGTGCGCACGCACACGTGCGCACACACACACACACACACACACACACACACACACATATGCATGCACACAAAACAAAAATAAAAACAAACAAACAAAAAACCAACAAAACAAAACAAAACAAAAAAACCCCACAACTGATCATATTTAAGCAAAACCAAAATCCAGCAGTATAGCTCAATGGATAACATCTGAGACTCACTCGCAATTTTCTGGTCTCCGAAGGACTTGGATATCTCCTCCTCTCCAGCTCTGCCAATCACAGCGCACACAGTGGTAAAAGTTTGGTCTTTCTATATTGGCCCCAGCTTCCAAATAATGAGACAGAGGCTTATCTATTTATGAATTAATGCCTAGGCCTGAAGCTAGGCTTGTTCCCCCAACTAGCTCATAACTAAGTTGACTCATCTATTCTATGTCTGCCACATAGCTAGTTACCTTTCTCCAGTTTCATACATCCAACTTCCCCCTCCACATCTAGATGGTGAACCCTCCCATGCCTTTTCCTGGAGTTCCTTCTTTCCCAGGAAGTCCCTCCTGCCTGGCTATAGGCTGTTCATCTCTATTGACAGGTAATGCTCCTACACGGTGCCGGACATTATCCCTATAAGCAGTCTGTCAGGCAAGTTCAATCTAGCTCTACTTCACAGTTGCCTATGCTCTTGGTAGATGTCATAGAAACCTGTCATCTCCAATGTCATGGAGTCTCTACTGAAACTACAGCTGCACCTTCACTAATGGCCACTCCTGGTCTCTCATAATGTCAAGCCTCAGCTTCTCTGCATGACCTGGGGTCAATTCTGGGGTCCCGACAGCAACTGGGGCTGCACTTCCCTCAACATTCCTAACTTGCAAGATTCTATAACAGATCAATAAGCTCTGAGCATTCAACGTTGTTTCCAACCTTAAGTTCCATACTCTTTTACAAAATTATTTTCTCAGTGTAAATGCTGCTATCTCTAGTCAATGAAAGAGAACATAAAAATATTCAGCATGCCATTAATGTTGGTCAGATTTGTTTTTACAAAATAATATAGTCCTTTAATGTCAACCGTGTGTATAGGTTGGCATGACATCCAGCTAGAGACTTGATACTGCCTCAGAAATATTTCTAAGAGTCTCTGCTACAATCATACAGATCTGAATGTACAGAAAGAGGCAGGTAGTACTCCAGGAAGACATTATACAACCCAGTAGTCAATGTGAGACTTCTGATAATTGAGAGAGTTAATCACAGAAAAACAACAGCCTCTACAGTCCCAAACTAAGCCCAAGTCTGATAAAGGAATGGGATAGAGTTGGGAGTTTATAACAGTCATTGCAGTATGACTCAGTGCAACCTAAGACCCAAAGTTGTTTGCTTTTCCTCATGTGCAGAAAGATTCTTTGATACTCTTGCTACTATAATCTCCAGAATTTCTCCAAAATTCATTTGAATAGCTTGTCTATAGATAGAAAATAGCATTTTTCCATGTTTGATCTTTGTACATCCTGGTTCCTTTTCCTGCTTCTCCATATTGTCTAAGACCTTCAGCACAGTGATGGAGGAAAGCTGCAGAGGGCATCTCTAATTTTAGAAAGGCCCTCAGGTTGTCAATGCGGTGTTTACTCAAGATATTTGCTCAGCTCTTTAGAAAGTAAAGGCCTTGTCTGTTTCTTGTCTGGTGTCTGAATTGTCGTTTTAAGCCATAGTGTTGACTGTTTTGGAAAATATCCCCATGGTTTCTATTGACTGGCTTACATGATTTTTTTTCCCTCCTTGAATCTGTTGATGTACTTACCTTACAGATTTCCTAATGTCAATATTTCTGGAAAAGTTCCTCCATAATCACAATGTATTTGAAGTTAATATCTGGTCAGCTTCAGTTCCTTTATATTTTGTGAATTCTCAACTTGTGTGTATATATCACAGCTATTCATTCTTGTATTGTGTATGCCTCATTTTCTATTGATGTCAAGATAGCTCTAAAAGTTAATTAGGGAGCATCTCCTTTGCTTCCTTCCTTTGAAAAGGCACAAGATTAAGAATAAGACTGCTAAATTCTCTATTTAACGAGTAGAGCACTTTCAAATATGTCTCTGCAATCAAGCTTAATAATACTACCATTAAACCCTCACGGTGCTAAGAATTGAACTGATAAACACCCACAGATCTTTTTGCCTTTCATCTTGAGATATAATCAATATTCATAGAGGTCATCCAGAGGCCCAGAGTGAATTTATATTGAAAAGAGGAGTTATTAGATTGGCTTACATGATATAGTATTTGAAGTTAAACAAAGATCGACTCAAAGAGAACAAGACCCCATACGTTTCTCAGTTCCTATGGCTGGTTCCTCAACAATACTCATCTGGTTTTTGAAGTCTAGAAGATCCCTAGAGTCTAGTCAATGGTCTTTGGTCCATGTTGAAAGTTTCAAGAAGCCAGACTCTGCTATCAGTGAAACAATTGTTCCTGTTGGAAGCAACCGAGTAGATCAACTTGCCAGCGAGAGGAAAGGAAAAGAGGCAAATGCAAACCTGCAAAGCTTTTTCTTCCCCATCTTCCTTTTCTTCCCCACCTTCATTTAAGCTGCCAGAGAAAGTCGCTGCTCAGAAATAGGATGAGATTCTTTGGTCAAGAAAAATCTCTCACAAGTGTGTCTATTTGCTTGCCTTTTAGTTGAATCCAGATCCAGGTAAATTGACAGATTAGCCACCAGAGGTGTCACTAAGTTTTCAAAAATTGCCTCAAACTAGCTCTGTAATGAGGGCAGACTTTCAGTCCTTCTCAGCCTAACCACATCTGGCACCACAGCCATCCACCACCACACCAGATAACCATCTACATCGCTCTCTTTTTTAAAAAAATTTTTAAAAAGATATATTTGTTTATTATATGCACAAATATACTGTTGCTGTCTTCAGACACACCAGAAGAGGGCATTGGATCCCATTACAGATGGTCGTAATCCACCATGTGGTTGCTGGGAATTGAACTGAGGACTTTCAGAAGAGCAGTGCTCCTAACTGTTGAGCCATCTTTCCAGTTCCCAACCATCTACATTTTTATCAGTATAATTCTGCTTTATCTGTCAATTTATGAAAGAGGGTGGATTATCTGCCCCTAGGAATTCCCCAGTTTTCAGTCTGCCTTTGTCGTGTGTGGTTATGTAGGTTCCTAAAGAACTGTTCTTATAATCATAAACTTGGTCCCTATGTAACTATTAATAGTTCTACCTTAAAGATCTAGAGGTACCAGGAATGAACACTGTAGTTCTGGCTTTCTTTAATGGAGTCCTTCAGCTTACTTCTGTTATTTCCTTTAATAGAGTTTCAGCTGATCACATATTTATTATAATTACTAATACACCTGAGCTTATTTTTATCTTTTTCTGTGCTTCCTGTTTTCCAAATTGTTATCAGCTCCCTTTGCCTGTACTATCCAATCTTGATTCTTACTCTTTTTCAACTGCTTATTTGAACACATATGAAGGAAAACATGTGGATTTTGTCTTTCCAAGTCTGGACCACCTCACTTGGTATTATACTTTCCAGATCCATATATTTATTTTTATTTTGTAAATTTCATAACTTCATTTGTTCCTTACAGCTGAATAAAACTCCATTGTGATATATACCATATTTTCATTATCTATCTATTGATGGGCATCTAAGCTTCCTTTTCCGGAGTACATGAATAATATAGAAGCAATAAATGTGGATACGCCAATGTCTCTGTGCTAATTTCTTAATGGACTGGGTTTAAATGGACTAAATGAATCCTATACCTGAAGAGTAGAAGATGTTGAAATTACACAGACATTCCTTCATTGATTTTGAAAAGTGAGATTCTGTGGTTGGCTTTTTTTTCCATCCAGGACTCCTGGAGTATATTTATATCATTTCCTCCCCTAACCCTCCAGCTCCTCTCATGTACCACCTACTACCTCTCAAATTCATGACCTCTTCCCAATTATTATTGAGTGTGTGTGTGTGTGTGTGTGTGTGTGTGTGTGTGAGTGTGTGTGCATGTATAGACTACCAAGAAAGTTTAGTGTTCCTGTGTGTATGTGTGTTTATGGCTCATGTCTTAGTTAGGGTTCTCTAGAGTCACAGAACTTATGGTAGTCTCTATGTAGTAAAGGGATTTATTGACGACTTACAGTTTATAGTCCAACTCCCAACAATCAACTCCCAACAACAGTCAGGGCAGCAGCTGTGAATGGAAGTCCAAGGATCCAGCAATTGCTCAGTCCCACAAGGCAAGCAGGCAAAGCAGAGAGAGCCTTTCTTCTTCCAATGTCCTTATATATATTTCCAGCAAAAAGTGTGGCCCAGGTTAAAGGTGTGTGCCACCACACCTTTAACCCCGGATGACCTTGAACTCATAGAGCTTTCTATGTTAATCTTATGGGATTCGTAGCCACTATTTCTCAAGGTCTCCATGTCAAGATTCAGGTCAGAAACTTGTATCTCTCAGCCTCCAGATTAGGGCCACAGGTGAGCCTTCTAATTCTGGATTGTAATTCATTTCAGACGTAGTCAAGTTGACAACTAGGAATAGCCACTACAGCTCACCTCTTGGGATTAGGTAAGATATCATGGAGCCTACCCCTAAAGAAAGCTAACTCTCCCTTTTCCAGTACTATGTGTTGCCTATAGGTTTTCAGCCTAGCGTAGGGCCTCGTGAAACACCCCTAATCCACATTGGCACTTCAACTATTGTTGGCTTATGTGAGTCTTGCTCAGCCAACCACACATGGGTACAGCTTTCCCGTCATGCCTAGAGATGCTATCTAGCAGCAAGGATCCCAGTCCTTTGCTTGTAGCCTTTCTTCCTCTTCTCCCATGATTTTCTCTGAGGAGTAGAGGTTGGGATTGCAGATGTAACAGCCACGGCTGGACAACCCAGTGGTCATTTATCCTCCGAATTTCGACCAGCTTCAGCTCTCTGTAACAGTCTATCTATTGCAGAAAGGAAGCTTCTTTGATGATGAATGAGAACTACACTTGCCTGTGCGTATAAGGATAGGATTTAGTTACTGTTAGAAACTCTATTGACTTAGGACAATGGAAGTTGGTGGGTTCTTTTTAATCAAATGGTTCAATCCTATCGTTGAATTCCAACATTTATTTTTATTTGTTTTTTTCCTTTGAATTTAATTAGCTGTTTTTGATTTTACAGATACTAAGCGAGTTTTAAATTATGAGTTTAAAGGGAAAGCGATCATTTTTTTAGTATATGGGAATATCAGTGCTTCAGAAAAAAAGGTTTTTTTTTTCTGTTGTTTCTATCTTTTATATTACCTTTTAACTGTTACTTTAAGTCACAGCCATGTTACTCATTGGATGGAGAGTCCGGAACAAATCATTTTCTTTCTCAAGAGTCTGTTTCCTGTCAGAAAACCCCTTGCTATGCATTTCCACCCACTTCAGGCACCGCTGTACTGTGAAAACGTGCATGGAGGAAGATCAGCATTACACACACAATAGCTCATTCTGAAGGAGCCCAGCGGAAACAGAGAGGCTTTCCAGAGCACAAAAAAAAACCAAACAAACAAACAAAAAAAAAAACAGTTGGGCAATGTGCCACCTGAAGAGAGGTGATGAGAACTGTACCTGGTTCAAGGACCTGAGCTCAAGGTCCGTCTTGGTGTGGAAACAGGGCTGCTTTGTTAGGCTGTTCATTAAGGTCTCTACCCAACAAATGCCCGTCTCCTCGCCCTATCCCAGAGGAACTCTTGATCCTTCTCTTTGTTTGTCCTTTCTACTTTGGTTGTGGGCAATACCACTTCCATACAGCCCAAGAGGGGTGTTGTTGGTCTTACACGAGTAAGGAAAATGTGTGTTCTCTAGAGATTATCTCATTCCTAGTGCACATGTAGCCAACATCCCTGAGGACTTGTTAGCCATTATTGAGAAGAAAGTGAATCTGTAGAACTCAAGAGTGAAGAGAGGAGACTATCTGTGGCCTCCCTTTCTCCCCTGTCATCTCTTCCTCTCACTAACTAAAAACCATCAACACTAAACCTCATCATAAAATTAGACAGTCGTGGAAACTGTGGTCCTGGGGAAAACACAGCCAAGCTGAAGTAAGAACAGACGAAAGAAGGAAAAGCTTTCTCTGTGGAATTCCTGACTTTAGAGACTAAGATGGATTTGCATAGTATTCTCTTGGTTTCTGTGCAGATGTATTGAAAACCTGCAAATAATGGTGTACTTAGAAAATGCACTCATCCATCTCTGTGGCTGCCTCTGATGGAAGGCAGGCTTGTCATCTGTCTCTACTGCCAGGGGCTGCTGACACTCTGTGTTTCTCTACCACGGTATTTAAATGAATCTCAATAAAATCAAGATTCCCTTTATATTGACATTACTCATCGCTGCTGCCTTCCAACCTCCTAACATTTTTCCACCCCCAGAAGCAGTTGTACCCAGTGGGAGGAGGGAATCTGGGGCAAATTACTTTGTCATTCTGTGCCTTTCTGTTCCCTGTACATGGGAGAATAGCCGTGCCTCTCTGTAGCTTCTTCCTTCTGCTATATCCTCCCCCAACATGCCATGATTCCCTTTCTTCCCAGGCATCACTTCTGTGAGGAGACGATGGGTTTCTGCACTTCCCAAGGCCTGCAGTCTTGAAAGCATTGACGGTGTCTCGCTTTCATCACTCTGTTGCTCACCTCGACCACAACACCTAACATTGAGTATACAGCTTTGCCTAACCCAGGGACAAAAAAACCAAAAACCAAAAAACAGCAACAACAAAAAAACCCACAGTCAGTTCCCACTATCCATGATAGACAATCTCTACAAAATCATTGCAAGCAATGAATTAGCTAATGGCATCTGACAGCTCCAAGGAGACATGCCTATGGATGTCTGGTCACATTTCTGTCACCTGATCAATACCTAGCTTTTTGATTCTGATTAAAGATAACTCATTGATATGTACAGGGATTACGTTTACTGGCATTGGGCTCACAGCCATTTACTCTTGCTCAAATGATATCCTTCCAGCTTCAAGGTCCAGCCCCGATTCAAGTTTGAGTTCTGAGTGGAAGATTGTCCCTCCTCCTTCCCCAACACCCCTCCCTCACTTGCTCAGCTCCCCCCACTTCCTTCTAAGTCTTTCAAGTCACTCAACTATCATTGCTGTAGATGGATTTCTGTTGCTGTGATAAATGCCATAAGCAAAAATAGCTTAGAGGATGAAAGGATTTATTTCAGCTTACACTTCCACGTCATAGTTCAGCACTGAACTATGGTCAGGAATGGAAACAGAAACACGAGGATAACACTATTCCCCAGTTCTCACGGACTCATTCTAAATTAGCTTTCTAATACAACCCAGGCCTACCTCCCTAAGGATGGTGCCATCCACAATGGACTGGGCCCTCCTACATCAGTCAATCCATGCAACCTCTTACAGACATTGACCATAGGACAGTCTGACCTGGTCAGTTTCTCAGCCACAGTTCCCCATTCCAAGTAGATTGTAGTTATATTTAGTTGTGTTTACTTGACAATAAAAAACTAACCAGTATAATTACTATGATCATGATTTCCAAAAACAAACAAACAAACAAACAAAAACTGTTTACACAGTCTCATGTAGCTCAGGCTGGCCTCCTCAAACTCATCACATAGATGAAAAGATGACCTTGAACTTCTGATCCTCTCACCTCTTCTTGCCAAGTCCCAGGATTACTGTGTGACTTGCTACCCCTGGTTTTATTAAAGAATATTGAGAACTTAAACCAAGGCTTTGTATATTGCCGACAAGTGCTCTGCCAACCAAGCTCTATCCCACGTTCAGATCTTGTAAGACAACTTCTCCACTCCATAGATGAAGAAAAATTCTTCCCTCATGAGATATAGTCTGTGACTTTTTTTTAGCAATCATTATAGTTATGTCAAAGTTATTTAGATGTTATTCATTCTGATCACTTTATACTTTTAGTTCAAAAAACCATGTATTTTTTCATCTTTGAATTCCCAACAGCTCTAGCATTGATCTTTACATATAAGTGATCAATAGTTGCTTTAAAAACACTGATTTTGATAGATTTTTATCTTAGGGTTAAAAGTAGACAGAGAGCTTCCAGGTCTCCTTTGCACTGGACTATTTTCCACTGTCTTATCTCTTCTCAACACACTAAAGTACCAGGAAGCCTGGGCACCTGACCTTGTCCCACTCCTACCTGGAAGTCTCCTCATTCTTAAAATAGGAAAAGAATTGCTGGTATACTGTAGAAACCCAGGCATGCCCTCTACAAAGTCCAAAGTTACATAGTAAACTCTTTTCTTCCTGGAAAATTCTTGTTGACCAGTTCCATCAGCTGGACAGAATCCTTTCACTTTGGTATTAACAAGCCGTCAAATCAATGCTCACTACTCACAAATTCCTTTCTCATGCTTCCTGTTGATGAATGGTCACACAGCATTCTCAGGTCCCTGGAGATGTTGAGTTTGCCCTTGTGAACAGTGTTCCTAGCCTCCTCGGTAAGCCTTGCTATGGGATGAAAGATGACCTTCTTCAGAGGCATGTGCTGTGATTCCAGAAGGCTAACAGGTCATCATGGGATGACAGCAAAGTACCCCTTGTCTACTCCAAGTTGTCTTGACATTCTTGATATATCTGACTCATTTGCATTCTTCGCCTGTTTCTCCTCGACTTGAACTTGGCAATGAGAAGATGGAGTGAAGAGAGGAGATGATAAAGATGAATATGAAAAAAGATGAACAGACTTTTCAGAATAGTTGATCACACCACACATTCGCTCGTGTTCTCTGTTAATTAGGACTTACCTCTAAAGCACTCTCCCATGGCTGTGTGCAGTTGATGAGGGGATTACCACGCTCTCAGCGAAGCTCAAGTGAAATCTCCTAGAATGCCTCAGTCCATTGTTCAATAAGCTCCCCTTCCCAAGGATGCACTCATTTATCAACACTGATGAAGAGACTCCATCTTCACTTCTAGTGGCGGAATTCCAGGAAATCGCATCCTCGAAATCAGTGAGATTCAGAACTGAAGGAGCCATACTCTATCTAAATGGGACCACAGTCCACTTAACAACCTAAGTCTGTGTGAGTGTAGAAGTTACACTTCAGAGGAGACACGGATGAATTTTCTAAAGATACAAGCCAAGGTTATTTGTATTCAGGTATCCTATCAGCAAATTGCAAGTTTCCCCTTAAAGATCTATTTACCACCCTTGTATTTTGCTTTGTATGTTGGCTTAATGCTCCTCTCCTGCTCTATATTCCTGTCCTGGTTAGTTTATGACATTTGAGGAGGGAGAACATCAATTGTCACCACCATATTGACCTGTAAGCAAGTTTGTGGAGAATTTTATTGATTGATGATTTCTGTGTGAGGACCCAGTCCCTTGTGGGCACTGCCACCCCTGGGCAATTGGTCCTGGGATAGATAAGAAAGGAGGCTGGGAAGCACTCACCCATGGATTCTGCTTCTTTTACTGTAGCCAGTCCCTGCCTTTAGTTCCTGCCCTGATTTCTATATCAGTGATAAAGAATGATGTGAGAGTTTACGAAAACGAAACCAAAACAAACAAAAAGAAAAACTTTCCTCCCCAACTGACTTTTGGTCTTGGTCTTTCTCTCACAGGAAATGGGAACCCTAATTAGGACAACACCCAACCCCTTTACTATACCTGTTTCCCTGAGGCCAGCAACCCTGCAATCCATATTTCTTAGAATCCCAACCAGCAAGGTTCAGAGTTAGACCCCAACCATGAGAACCAAGGGCTGGCTCTGGAAAAGCAGAAGAAAAATAAAAGAGGATTATGGCTCCTGTAGCAGAATGAGCTGTGGTGTGAGCTGGATGGGCCTAGTCAGTGGGTAGTGTGATGTTGGTCAGTGGCTTCCAGGTGTCCATCAGTGAATCATGGCATCTGCTGCAGCGGCAGCCAAGGAGAGCGGTGATGCTAACTTGCAGCTCTTTAAATTCCCTGATTTCTGGACAAGCACTGGTAGCTTGCCCTCATCCCTTTCTGAGCCTATATTGTAACTTCCCTACTAGGTCTTTCTTTCCTCAAATATCCCCCATTTGCTCTCAGAGCTTTCATAGTACCCTGATGCCATTTCTTCCTCCGGGTTTTCTCTGAATATCAATGACATTTTTTGGCTTTCAAAGACTGGGGTTATCAGGCTTTTTTTTTTTTTTTTTTTAACCAACAGATTCTTCAGGAAAAAAAAAAAGTCTTGATCTTTCCAGCTAATGAAGGCAAGCTTCGTGTAGTAGTGTAGTAGTTAGTTTTCTACTGTTGAGACAAAGCACCATGAGTAGCCTAAAGTATAAAGGAGCATAAAGTAGCTTATAGAAAGTATTGTCGTTTAGTGCTCAGGGTTCCACAGGGATGGATCCATAACCAGCACAACCAGGAAGTGTGGCAGCAGGCAGGCATAGTGATTAAAACTGGAAACTGAGACATGAGTAGTCACATCTCAAAAACCAACGAGGAAGCAGGGGGAGAAAACTCAGAATGGCCAAGTCTTTAAGCTCTCAAAATCAATCCCTGTGACCATACCTCCACTAGCAAGGCCTCGCCTCCCAAACCTACCCAAAAAGGGTCACCAACTGGGGACCAAATATGCAAATGTACAAGATCTATGGGGGAGATCTCATTCAAAGCGTCACATCGTCTTTAACAAAATCCAGGTCATGCTACAGAAGAGCAGGATCTTCTTCATGCTCTTCAGTGAACCGATTTCTTAAGCCTGAGTTTGCCAATGATACAGAAATGGCAGCATGACATTGTGAGAAAACAGGTGAGAGTTTAGGAAGTGTTTGGTATGCCATGGACCCCTTTTGATAGTCTGGGAAACCTCACTTTCTGAAAAAAAATTAAATATGTAAAATACAACATTATAAGCCGGGCGGTGGTGGCGCTCGCCTTTAATCCCAGCACTTGGGAGGCAGAGGCAGGTGGATTTCTGAGTTCGAGGCCAGCCTGGTCTACAGAGTGAGTTCCAGGACAGCCAGAGCTATACAGAGAAACCTTGTCTCGAAAATATTAAAAGAAAAAAAAACATTATTATAATAGCAGACAATTATGTTCAAGTATAATTTCCTACATAAAACAACTTTTTGTTGTGTGTGAATGTGTGTTTGTGTATGTGTGTGTGTCTATGTATCTGTCTGTGTCTGTGTATATCTAAGTATGTTTCTGTGTGTATGTGTGTGTGTATGTGTGTCTGTGGATGTATGTGTATTATCTATGTGTCTCTGTGTATATATGTCTGTAAGTGTATTTCTCTGTGTGTGTCTCTGTGTATCTGTGTCTGTGTGTTTCTGTGTGTGTGTCTGTGGATGTACATGTATTATCTACATGTCTCTGTGTGTATATGTCTGTAAGTATGTTTCTGTGTGTGTGTCTCTGTGTGTCTGTGTCTGTGTTTATCTCTGTGTGTGTCTGTAAGAATGTTTCTATGTGTGTGTCTGTGGATGTGTGTGTCTGTCTATCTGTGTATATTGTACTATATATCTGATGATTCCCACAGCTTCAACATAATGATAAGAAGGCATAAAAATTTTGACTAACAATGGTAATGCAATTACAATGGTAATGCAATAAGGCTCAGAGTGGTGACAAAGTGACCATCAGAGTTTTATTATCTGTATTTATAGAGAAGGATAATAATGAATCTTCATTTGAGATTAGCAACAATAACGCCGTGCTTTTTTTCACCCAAGTTCACAAAGAATCTCTCATTTAAATGTGTGGGAGGTCGTTTCTTACGCTCCAGTGTGCTTGGGGAAAACCTGGATGCTAGAATAAGCCGCAGAGTCTTGGATACCTAAATAGAGAGAAGTCTGCAGTCTGCAGGCTGCAACGTGTGCACGCGGTGTTCTCGGGGTAAAAAAAAATCAAAAGAATACTCAGACATGGTCAAGGGACTTTCTAGAAAGTAGAGAAAGGTCAAAATATTGAACAGAAAGTCATTTTCTTCCTCACTTCTTCAGCACTGTCTGCAGGCAGGCTGGGCACAAGACAGAGGACATCTCTTTATTGAAGGGCCAGATAAGGTTTCTGTAAGTTCACTTCCCCACTCAAGGAGGAAGAAGGAGCGACCCCCACTGTCCTTCCCTGGAGTACTCCTTGATAGCTTCCAAAACATTGGAGCAAAATAAACATAATAAAATCATTTCTCATTCTTTTTGAAAAATATCACTATAACTGGTGTAAAGATTAATCCTATCTCCCCCAACCTTAGAGAATAGGGCCATGGTGGGAGTCCATACAAGAAGCGAAATGTCAATTTCACTCACATGAGCTGAATTACATGCTAGAAATTTCAGTTCTTTTGAACAACAGAAAATTGCTTTTATATTTAAGCAAGCATTTGTTCTTGGGAAACAAAATGTTCAGCTCTAGTGGTTGCCACAGCAACTACTGGGGCTAAAAATACCAGATATTCCATAAGAAGAAAAAAGTATGTACTGAGCAAGAAAGAGAAAAGGAAATGGGAAATATCCCAGAGGAAGGTCAGTGGCAGAAATCAGCCTCCAAAGACAAGGGAGAGCACGTGTCTGTGGACGGCTTTTTCCCATGGGGCAATACGTTTGATAGAAACCTGCAGCCTTTGCAACCTTCTCTTCTATCTATCCACAACTTTCTCTTCCCACAGAATCACATATACTAAGTATGAGCCGTCCACTTCTCCAAGAGCATCTTTGTCAACACATAAAGGCATATCGAGCAAGGGTGGCATCTGCAGTACAATCACCAGCGATAAGCCCCTTCCCGTTGCTCCTGCTTTTCAATTGCCTGGTTTTTAAATGTATCCTCCGTGTGAAATAATTGTGTAGGGGCCCAGACGGTAGTAATGTGCTTGTCTAGCAAACATAAGTACCTGAGTTTCCTTCCCTAGAACTCACGTGAAAGAAAGAGGGGGGAAGCCTGACAGGGTGGCTCATGCTTTCCTAATTCCAGTGCTTAGGGGGAGACAGAGGCAGGCAGATCCCTCTGGGTACTTGGCAACAAGCCAACCTGGCCTGTTTGGTAAGCTCAAGGCCAATGAGAGTCTCTGCCTCATAAAACAAAATAGAATCAAGTGAGGCACTACCATGAAGGTTGTCCTCCAGCTTCCACATGCATGTGTACAGACAGTCAGACAGACAGACAGACACACATGTACCAGAACATATGAACATATTTTTAACAAGAGAGAGAGATCAGACAGCCCATTTTCCCTCTTGCTCCAGTCTCCAGCGTCTGACAAGCTTTGGCTAATGTTGTTTCTTCACTTGGAGATATGTGCCTGCCCTCTTCAGTCTACTTAGCTCCTCGTTGACAGCCACTGTAAGGGTCCCAGCTTGCTGTAGCTTCTCTTAAGTCTCTTCTTTCTTGGAAACAGTCCTTCTAAGAGAACTGGCACCACGGATTTCCTACATGTACATTTATTAGTCTCAATTTCAGGCTCCTGGGATCTAGAGCTTTGCAGTAAATCTCTATTCTATTCCCCATAGTGCCCAATGTGGGGCCCAAACCACACTTGTTGACAAAATCTGTTCTACTCTCAAGGGAAGGGAAGAGGAAGGCTGGGGGACAGGAAGTATTGGGTCCTGTGGTCAATGTACGAGTCAGGGCACTAGCTGTATCTTTATTAGGAATTTCTTGAAAATCTATTGCCCTAGGCATAGTTTTGTATGACTTCTTCCCTACAATACTACCAAGCCCAGTACAAAACCCTCAAGCCCACAAAAATGTCATTGTGCTCCCAGTGCTTTGGTCTAAAGTTAGGCAGCATGCTAGAAATGATGTAATACTCATATTCTATTCCAAATACATCGAGGACTTTCAACAATAGCTCTATATTCCAGGTAAAACATTAATAGAATTTGGAACCAGAAGAGTGGGCCTCAGTTTCTAGCCCCCACTGTCTCTCCTAGACAAGAAGTAATAGGTAATAGACCCATGCTTCGATACCTAACTTCTTCACTTGTACAAACAGGGTACTCAGCGGATCACATTAGCTGGCAGAATTAGTGTGTTTTGGAAAATACATTCTGTTCTACAAACTGCATATAACACCACGAGTTAATTCTTCCTACTAAATAAATCCCCAAATGCATTCCCTTTAATCTCCTAAACCTATTTTCATTCCTATTTCCCTAGGTTAACGAAAGGTCTCTAAAGTCTCTTAACTCCCATTAAATTAAGAGAGCCAATTTTCAAGACCGATTTCATCTTAGGTTTTGTTCCTGCAGCTTTGCTTGATTTCTTTGCAACTCAACATTTACCCCTCCCATCACAGTATATGTAATGTATGGTGTAATGGTGTTTAAGATTTGCATAGCAAATTTGCATAGCAGCTATAGTATATAAAACCCTCTCTCCTTACCAGAGGCAGCAAGTCCCACCTGTCTCATCAGTCACTACTCTGGAATGTGAAACTCCAGGCAGGCTGCTGCTGAGCTGAAAAGAATTGGACATTGAAGTAATATACTATGAAGACAATGTGTGGTATACAACAGCTCCTCCTACCTTCCTCCCCATATTCCTGGCTGTAAAGCCAAGAAACATGTTCCCAGGCAGCAAGACGAAGCTGCCTCCAACAGGCTACCCTAGAACAGGGTCTGCTTCCCAGGATCAGGCATGTCATGTCCGAATTCTACTGTGATGTGAGTTTTGGCACAGCACGGAGGAGGCTTCCGAGAGGAAGGAAATGGTGCCCTGGTGTTCAGCAGCCTCTGGGATGTTACTTGGCACTCTCTTCAGAAGTCGATCTCTTCTAGAAGATTCTTTAACTCCCTCAGATCACAATAAACTTGTGTATAATGCTTTGGTCCTTATTATCTTTCTAGAAAAGGGAAGCCACCATGCATAACACACTGGCATTTTCTTGTGACTATAAAATATGCATGATTGTGTTCAATGAGCAGGCAGGGAGGATTCACCTAAAGCCATATATACAAATAGCTCAGATCTGTTTCCAAGAGTCTAATTCACACCTAGATCTTGAAGAGAATTTGAATTCCATATTGTTACGTTATCTAGCCCATTCTACTCTCATCCTACCTCAGGAATATTGATAACTCGGATACTTGTTAGCTAGATAATTTTATGTATGATAATTTAGTTTTCACTTACTCTCTAGATTGTTTATAAGCATTGACTGTGGGTGACCCTCATCCAGGAAGTCTTCTACCGGGGATGACATTGTCAGCAGTGTTCGGCCCTAGATAGTAATTGATGGAAATTGGGAAGGAAATGGCAATACAGATGTTAAGAAGGCTGTTGGTCTGTGCGTTTGTGGTAAACCTTCGTGCTCCGGAGTCAGCCTATACTCTGTAACTTTGCCTTGCTATTTTCTGGCTTTCTGATTTTGAGAAACATAAAATCTCTAACCTTAATATATTCATCTGTAAAATGAGGGTGACACAGGTGCTCCCCTCATTACCAAAAGGACCTAAGAGTCAACACTTGGCCGATCCACAGAAGAACTCGGAAAACACCACGGAGGCTATTCAGTAGGGCGTGTTTATCTTTGTTGTGTAACTTACCCATAAGCATGTGCTTGCAAAGTATCAGGCATTGGATTCAGCAAGAAGACATTAAACTATGAATGTTCCCAGTTTCAGCCTCTGGGTGTCTTAGTATTTAGAGTGGCCAGTGAGGAGGTGAGGACCCAAAGAGGCCAAGCAACACAGCAGTGGTCCAGCAGCTAATGTGGGCACAGCTCAGTCTGAAGCCACAGAGGAGTTTCCCTGACAAGTTGGGGTCTAAGATACTTGGGAAGAGGTATGTCAGAACTGGGTGAGAATGAGGGTAGAGTAGAGATAAACAGGGAAATGTATCAGACAGGCATGTAGCACAACATGGAGAATTTAAAGTACAGCTGCAGCTAAGACATCAGTGGCAGGAAAAGAGGAAAGGTTGCGTGTTCTATCATGACAACATATTCTAAGGTCATTGAATTTTCAAAGAGCTGCTAATACTCCAAATTTCTCTTAGTTATAAGACTATATTGTAAATCTCTACGGTAATCACCAAAAGAATATTTAAAAGTGAATAATGAAGGAAAGTTATAAATAATAAGGGTGTTTATTAACAGAAAAACAAGGAAGAATAAAAATAATCAAATAAGCATTTAAAATAGAAAATGAATGTATTAAGATGAGAGATTGTACCCATTACACTAAATGTGCATAGAATAATACATGAATTAAAAATAAAATGAATCACACTGGATGGATAAAGCACACACGATGCTCTTTATGGAAAGCATGTCTTAAAAAACCTAAAGAGGCTGAAAGTGAATCGATGAAAACTAGTATGACTTGAAGTACTGACTGAGTAAAATCACTTAAGCGAGAATGAATTTGAGTAAAGTAGAGCTCATGCCCAAAGCATTTAAAACATGTGATAAGCAGCTTTAAGACATAGATACAGACACGTAGACATAGAGATGTGTCCATAAAGATGTCTGTATCTATAGTGTAATGACAACTGTACATGTCTATATAGATTGAGGCCTAAATGATATACTCTACAATATTAGTATACATATTATTAATACATATATATTCTAATCAAAATGTAGTACATTTTGTATTGATTCTTTTTTTTTTTTTCGTTTTTTTTTTTTTTTTTTTTTCGAGACAGGGTTTCTCTGTGTAGCCCTGGCTGTCCTGGAACTCACTCTGTAGACCAGGCTGTCTCGAACTCAGAAATCCGCCTGCCTCTGCGTCCCAAGTGCTGGGATTAAAGACGTGTGCCACCACCACCCGGCTTGTATTGGTTCTTAAACAATGTATAAGAAAATTTCCAAATTGTAGTATTTCAAAGTATATATGTCAGACCACAGTGGATCTTGGTGAAAATAATAGCAGAAATAGGTTTTAAAAGTTTCTCAGATGTATAAGAATTTATCAGTAAACTCCCTCAAACAACCACTAGTTCAGAAAAGTAATTGCAACAAAAAATAGGATACTTAAAAATAAATAAGTAGGGCTGGAGAGATGGCTCAGCAGGTAAGAGTACTGACTGCTCTTCCAAAGGTCCTGAGTTCAAATCCCAGCAACCACATGGTGGCTCACAACCACCCGTAAAGAGATCTGATGCCTTCTTCTGGCAGGTCTGAAGACAGCTATAGTGTACTGTGTATAATAGTAAATAAATCTTAATAAATAAATAAATAAATAAATAAATAAGTAGAAAGGCATAAAAAGATAGCTATTGAGATAAAACCAAAATGGCATTTACAGCTAAATATAAATATATACCTTGAAGTGTACACAATGAAAAATATTAAGAGCCAGCATAAATAAGCTCTCAAAAAGAGCAAGCTAAAAGAGAATATCATCAAATTAAACCTAAAGGAAAAGGGAAAAGATATAAAAAATAGCAACAATGGGAAGCTGAGTCTAGAATGAGGAGGTGGATCTCTGGGGGGAGGAGTCTACGTGGCAGATGAATATCCTCTCCCCTTAATTTTTATATTCCTCCAAAGTGGACTGTGAGAAAAAAGTCAGCACTGATTGGGGGAGGGTAGCCACATTACCCTTGGCTGTTTCCTGTCTCGCTTGCTTCTTGGATGATCATGAAGTGAACAGCTCCCTCTACCTCATGCTTCTGTCACCATGAGCTGCTGTTGGAGCCTCGCTTTCTGCCATGTTATCCCCACCATGACAGTTGAAGCTCCCTAAAATCATGATCCCAAGCTTACTTTCAACCCTAAATTAATTCTCCTCATCCCTAACTCTCACTCATTCACTCTTATTTCTGCAGAAACCTTTGCAGTACGCCTCGTGGGGTCGCCTTGTACTCTTCGTTTGGGGAATTAGTGACTTTTGAATCTTCCGATCTTGGGTATTCTTGCTCTTCTTCTTGGCTCCTCTACAATGGCTTCTACATGGCAAGCGTCTTCTGTGACTAGAACTATAAGAAGCACCAGACATCCATCAGCTTCTAGAGTCAGAATCTGGACGTGGACTCAAAAGTTGTTTTTTTAAAAAAAAAAATTAATAAAACATTGCTTAAGACATTAAATGCCTCTGGGGATAGAACTCGGCCCCTCCTGTAAACAGAGAACTCAATGAAAGCTAAGACCTATGTGTAAATGTATTTTTGTTGAAGCTTTTCCACTAAGAGCAAGGGAAGGCAAACTGCTTTAGATAAAATGAAGACTGACCTCAGCTGACCCAAAACTCTTGCCCAAAGCACAAAACAAAGCCCCAATCAAACTCTGGTCTCAGGAAAAGTTCACGAAAAGGTCAGAAAGGGAGGGTAGGTAGGGGTGAAGACTGAGAAATAAAAACATTGCTATGGTATGATCTCCTCTTCCTGACCAGGAGTTGCACTGCCAGACTGTCATAAGAAAGGCTGTGTGCACAAACAGCCAAGCCCAGCTGAAGCCAACGCAGACATCAATTCACTAGAATGTTTTACTTCATCCCTAAAGAAATAGTTCATTTGGACAGGTTCTTAGAGGTTAAAACAGTAAAAGTTTCACACTCCTCTCCCAGCAAGGTATAGGTAGGGTCTGAAGGTTATTAAGCGTTCAGATGTAGCAAAGATTTTAAAAGAAGGGTAGCACAAAGCTAAAGACAGCCATTGTGTGGACCAGCTTCTTAGGGCTGCTAATATATGTAGGCTGGACCTTGGCTAACATCTCTAAGAACACAGCAAATGCACAGCCTCATCCTGAGAACTTCGCATATGCAACTTCAATGTTCTGTGAGAGAATACCAAGAAACATTACTGAGAGATCCGTGTGGTTATAAGAATTGTTTAGTTTTGAGCTTCAAATCTATGGCATGAAATTATAAATCACTACGGTCTGTCCCAAGCTTTCCCTTAAAGGGTCATTAGGGAAAGAGGACTGGGTTGAATGGATGGATGTTTTGGCTCAATGTGACACCAATCATATTTTATTGGAGATCCGGGCAACCGTTTGAAGGGAAGAAATAAATGATTTGGGCAAAGCATGCTTTGAGTAACAGTTATCAAACTTGTACTTTAATCACTTAAAATATAACTTGCCTGAATAAGCTCAGTATATAAACCGTGAGCATATCTGCAGCTCTCAGAGTTCTAGCTTTACCACTGTGCTCCTCTCCTGTTGGACCATAAGCTTTTTAAGGACACAGCCAACTCTTATCCATTCTTCTACCTGTAGTACATATGATGAATTGAAAATGTGGCTCCAGACAGAACAAAGAACAGGAAACTAGTCCAAAAGACAGAAAGTCCTTTCACTGGCTTGGCTGGACTTTGTAGATAAAACTCTATGCTGGTTTTTTTTTTTTTTTTTTTTTT
>JADRCD010215484.1:0-18934 GCA_019843815.1 Montemys delectorum
AAGGTAATGCTCAACTGAGACTTTATCTTTGTTTGTTTGTGTGGGAAAGACTGTCTTCCTCTGAAAACTCATTTAGAAAGAAATGTCATCTTTGCTATCTCAGGGTTTCCATCCTTCATCTTCACTGCCTCTGAGTAGGTTTTTTTGTTTTGTTTTGTTTTGTTTTAATTTTTTTTCTATGTTTGTTTGTTTGGGTTCTATCCCAGATCCTCGCACATGCGCTGAGCCCCACCCTAGCCCTGACAGTGGCTGGGCTCTGCCTCTCCTGCAAAGAGAAGAAAAGAGGGAGGCAGATCTGAGAACTGGAGCTGACCGCTCCCCACAAATGTTTTTCTACTTATATGAAACATTTGTCAAATTGAGAAACTGCTTTTTCCCTGCAAATAACTTTTGAGGTAGGTACTGTTGATCCCCAGCCCCGAAGTGGGCCTTTCTTCCTTCTTACAATCCTGATACAGTTCACGGTCTGAAGCTAAGAGGCTCTGGATAGAACCGTCCTGTTTCTACAAGGGCAAGGAAGCCTGTTTACACTTACAAGTGGATGGTTTAGAAGTTAACCTGAATAATAACTTTGTTTCTGTTGTTTTTTCTCTAATTGATTTGTTTTTATCATCATCATCATCATCAGCAGCAGCAGCAGCAGCAGCAGCATCTCCCGTGACCTGATAAGTGGCAGAACTTCCTTGTTTCCTCCAGCTTTTCAGTTGACTCCAGTTTTGTGGAGAGAATGAAAGCCACCTGTGGATACTGAGCAGCAGAGAGAAGCCCGCTTTCATGTGCTGTTGACTGTTCCCACAGCTCTGAGTTTTCCAGATGAGTGAATGATTCCTTTGTGAGAGCCGTATTTAGAGACATGCCTAACATGGAAGCCCTTTGCAAATGAGTTTCTATGAGCAGCCACCATCTACGACGATGCTTTTGTTCAACCTCCTCTCGCTTCAACACCATTTGGTAGCATGGCTTCTAATCTCCCTTCTCAGGAAGGACCTGACTCTCCCCCACTACATCAGGTCCTAAGAAGATTGTCATGGATTCCACTTCCATGCTCCAAAGAGGCTGTAGGCAAAGATGAGTGTCTTGAGGGTCAACAATGGCTAGAAGGTAAAGGTGCTTGCCACCAAGCCTGATGACTGAGATTCAATCCCTGAATCCACATGGTGGAAGGAGAGAACTCTCTCTTGTTCAAGGAGCAAAGCAAGTTGTCCCTTGACCTCTACACATAATTGTTCCCATATGCGTGCATGCGCGTGCATACACACACACACACACACACACACACACACACACAAAGTGAAAAGCATACAGGTCTTGAGAGACCCTGCCGCTGACCAGAGGACACTGTAGCAGAACCATTTTGAAGATGCCTGGAATGTTTGCCTGGGGCTGCCCTGTTTCTGTCTTGCCGAAGGTCTTGTTTCAAATTTCCTTTGATCCCACTGTTACAGGGTACAGATCTGGTTCTGGGGGCACCCGCTGGACTTTCCAGGTCTATATGTTCCTGGACAAAGGATTGCACAGGGATTCTTGGTAAGGTTGTGCAGTCAGAGACACTGAGCAAGTAGAGTAGCACTTGGCTCTAACCTCCTTGTTCAGGAGGCAGAGCCAGGAGGATCTCTGTGAGGGCCAGCCTGGACTACATATAGAGGTGCAGGCAGCCACAGCTTCATAGTAAGACCCTGTCTCAAGCAACAGTAACAAAAATAAGTAGTTTATTAAGAAAGACTAAGCACATTCAGAAATGGGAAATGTGTTAGGCTCATGACCTGTGCATAGGCTGGTCACTCTGTGCTTGCCTCTCTCGTGTTTGTGAAACCACAGGTTCTTCTTGTGCATGATCTGTAGCATGAAGCCCAAGTATAGAAGCATTTCCAGTCTCCTCTCAACTAGCTGCGTTTCTTCTTCATTCCTCTCTCTCTCTCTCTCTCTCTCTCTCTCTCTCTCTCTCTCTCTCTCTCTTCCCTGTCCCCTCTCTATTAATTTATTTCTAGTGTATGTGGCTGAGTGTGGGCATTCAAGTGTCCCTTCACATATACAAACATCAGAAGTTTTTCATGTTTCTGCCTTTGTTTGTTTGTTTGTTTGTTTTTTCTGTTTTCTCGTTAAGGAAGTAATTTTTTTCCTGCCTTGTCTCCAATCTGGAGTGCTGGGATTACAGATGTGAGCCACCACATTCAGAGGCTTTTTATGTAATCTTCCTAGTTCCCACCTGGCTTTTTTGACCTTATGGCCTTTTCTAGTCCCCACCCTTCAGACACTGGGGGACAAGCGCTTGCTCCCTTCCCTGGGTCACACTCTATATGCAAAAGTCTCTGATTTCCTCTTTTTTATCCCCAAGACCCAACAGCAAGGCTGATATTGCCAAGAGCTGCCCCTCAGCCTTCTTACCCAAAGTGGCAGGGTCTATAGCAAGCATTTTGCAGCGTCTGTTTCAAGTAGACAAGATGAGAGACACCCGGGCCAGTTGAATGCAGCCACGAGACATAGGGCGGCTTTAAACAACCTCCCTCAGGAGAAAGTATCTTTAGTTTCCCTTATGCCTTCCTCCACCCTGCTGCCTGAAGTGCCATTTTGATCCACAAGGCTGATGTCATGTGGAGTATAATGTCCTTCACATACTGGGCCAGTGTGGTAGCCTGGACTGCTCACCCAGACTTCTCTGAGAGAACTTCTGGGTGTTTAAAGCTCTGCTGTCTGGAGTTTTCTGTTGTTCAATTTAGCCAAACTGAATCTTTGGCAGTGCAGTTGGTTCAGGAACCAGGGGTAAAACAGGCTAGACCCACCTGCCGAAGTGAGTTTGCCTGGTGGGTTGGCTGGCGGGGGGTGGCAGGGGTCGGGGGGACACTGGGTGGTTCTAGCCTTGAGTCTCTGATGAGGTTGCAGTCCAGTGTCAGCTGGGTTTGGAGATCTGACTGACCTGGACATCGAAGATGGGTTCTACAAGTATGCCTCCAGTTCTCTGATGCTCACTCATTCTGTGGCCTGTGGCCTCAGCAAGACCTTAAGTTCTTTTATTGGGGGGGTGGTGGTGGTAGGGGAGGGGGTGTCCAGGGATCTGAGAGGAAGAGGAAGTTGTATGCTTCGTCAACTCAGAACCAACCAAACTTCTTTTCTACCACAGAGTGTTGGTTACCAAGTCTCGGGTCAACTCCCAGTCAAGTCAAGAGGGAACAAAGTTAATCTCTCAGCATAAAGAAATAGGAGACTTACAGTGCCTTAAATCTACCACAAAGCCCTTGAGAGTAAAGCTGCTACCCAGGGACGCATCGGTGTTTGAGATGTCGTCTGGCTACATGGTCCCCTAGGATCACAAAGCACGCGTCTAAAACAGGAGACGCTATCAGTCACTCTTCTGCTGCTGTGACCAAAACACCATGACAGAAGCAACTAAAAAAGAGGTAATTTTAACTGGCGGGTCCAGTGGGGTAAGAGTCAGTCAGAGGGGGGGCATGGCAGCACGTGGCATAGCTGCCGAAGCAGGGGGCCACGTGCCCACACCTGAAACAGCAAGCTCAAAGCCGAGAGAACAAACCGGAAGCGGTAGAGGCTTTTAACCCTCAAAATCCACCCCTAGCAACTTACCCCTTCCAGCAAGGCTGTACCCCTAAAACTCTCCAGCCAGCTCACCAACTAGGGACCAAGTGCTCAAATGTTAAGTCGCCACAGAGGGCAAAAGGTGGCGCCACTATAATCCCAGCACTTGAAGGAATGAGGATGATTGAGTTCAAGGCCAGTCTGGGTTTACAGGGAGAGTCTGCCCTTCCTATCCCTTGGCTTAAGATGACAATACTGGTTAGGTTTTAGAGAGCTTCTGTGCCACATGGCACCAAGTGTATTTATTGCGCACACACAAATAAGTTGAAAGACTGGATCTCGTCTCGCGTTCTTACTACAAATAAAACACAGAGCAGTTGTTGGAATCTGTTCCTAAACAACACATCCATCTCCACGGAGAAGAAGCATGGCGGTCCGGGAGCTGGACCAGCGGACTGCTGATTTGCCTTCTCATGGGCTGCTAATTGGTCCTGTGTTGAGGAGGAGTAAAATCATGCTTGCCCTTCATCCGTAGCGATGGGAATGGAAGCCCTCTGCAGTCAGCAGGGATACAGGGAGTTTGCAGAGGGGGGGGGGGGTCTGTAGGAGACCCTGCAGGTGGTCGTGACAGGTAGGGAAGTAAGCCGCAAAGAAGTGAGCATGCGCCAAGAAGTGAGCCTGAAATCCTTTCAGATTGACGTCATCAACCTGGATCTGACTGCAAGGAGTCTGATGCCAGGCAGTTCGTTGTCGGCCTGTTTAAAACACAGCACAGTTTGGAAGACAGTTTCCTGGTGTGATACAATCCCCAGTGCACACGGAAATGTAATTACATTAAATTTAACTCAGGGTACATGTCACTTCTTCCAAGAAGATGGGTTCCGAAGATAGGCTTCCTGCGCTAGCTGGAGGACCTAAGGAAGGGTCTGGCTTGATCTTCATCATACAGACATCGTAAAGGTCATTTGGGCAATTAGCCACCTCTGGTCCTGCCATGGGGAGCTTCTAGCTACACAAATTATGTAAGGGTCATTTAGACTACTAGCTACCTCCAGTCCTGGTTGTGGGACCTTGGGGATCCCTGGCGGTAAAAGTCATTTAGATTACTAGCCACCTCCGGACCTGGTTATGGAAATTTGATGTGGCCTGGCCCAAGAGATAACGCAAAGCGCAGATCACCAATTTCCAGCTTAGGATGGAAGAACAGGTTTGTTTTGTTTTGTTTTGTTTTGTTTTACATCTTTCCCATTGGAAAGGCAATCCTATGTGCTTAAACTTCCTGTTTTCCTTGGACATCTGTGAGCACAAGGCTTATGATATGCTCCTAATAGGGATAAAAAGTCTTAACATACACAGGTAAAAACCAAAACCAAAACCAAAACCAAACAGTTCCTGACCCAAGTCTTGGAATCAGTTTTCTCAGGGTTTTTCAAATGCTGTGTTTCTAGGTCATGAATCCAGGGTCTCGCACGTGCTAATCATAATGAAAATACTGAGACCTTGCGATTTTCATCCTCCCACCTCTTCCTCTTGGCCCCTCAAAGGCACATGATCTTCAAATTCCCCCTGGTGCTGATCCTGTGTGCAGCACTGGAGAGAGCGCCTGAAGTCCAGGCCCCAGCCTCCACACCAGCACAGGCACATTTCTATAGTAATTAGATGAGACCAGCAGACCTTTCTCGTGCTTGGTAAGTCTATCGTGAGCTACACGCACTTCAGCTCTCTAGGCTGTCAACGTTGGTGGGGCATTCTTGGTAAAGGGAGCTCTCATTTATTGGGTGTTTAATATGCGACAATTACTACATTAAGCACTTCCTTTAAATGAGTCCATTTAAATTTATGAGGTGCATATGATTTCATCATTTCACAGTTGGAAGGCTGGGGCTCATCCAGGAAAAGTGAATTGCCCAGAGACACAAGGAAAAGCCTGCCCCAGTGTGTAAAGAAAGCAGGGTCCTTCCTGCTTCCTGATAACCCAGTCTTATCTCCATATTACAACTTCCTCAACGAACACAATATCCTCCAGACATGTTGCTAATTACCTAAGTTCAAAGTTAATTATCCAGATGTGCCTGTTAACAGACAGTTTCATGTGCAGTCAGTCAGTGAAGGGGCTGGGCTTTTGGATCAGTCCCACACGTCTTGAGGACATCCTTTTGCAACACAAGTTACTTCCCTAAGGACATGTGATTTTAAATGCACAATTTTTGAGCCTCCCCCCCCTCCAATATTGTGAAGAGGCCTAGCATTTTCTCTCTGAGACACCCCCACCCCCTTATTCCTCATTTAAAAGTGTAAAAATAAGTCGGAATATCTTGTAACAGAAAGCAAAGAAATGTTCGGGGCTGTTGGAGTCAGATTAAAAACACACAGGCTCACGTCTTTAATCCCAGCACTTGGGAGGCAGAGGCAGGTGGATTTCTGAGTTTGAGGCCAGCCTGGTCTACAGAGTGAGTTCCAGGACAGCCAGGGCTATACAGAGACACCCTGTCTCGAAAAACCAAACCAAACCAAAACAAAACAAAAAAACAAACAAACAAAAAAAAAAACCAAAAAAACAAAACCACACACAGGCGCCAGTTCAAATCAGATTCCACAAGTCAAACTTGAGATGATTCAAACTTAAAACTTGTGGTGGTTTGAGTAAGAATGTCCCCCCATAGGCTCATATCACCAGGGAGTGGCACTATTTGAAAGGATTAGAAGGATTTGGAGGTGTGGCCTTGTGGGAGGGACTGTGTCATTGGGCGTGGGCTTTAAAGTTTCAAAAGGCCAAGCCAGGGTCCAGTGTCATCTCTGCTTTTCTCTCAGCTACTTCTCCAGCACTATGCTTTCCTGTCACCATTTTCCCTGGCATGATGATAATGGCCTAAGATCTGAAACTGTAAATAACTCCCCGATTAAATGCTTTCTTTTATAAGAGTTGCTTTGATCATGGTGTCTCTCCACAGCACAAGAACAACGGCTAAGACAACAATGGATAATGTCCACCGTGGTGGTTTGAATAGGAATGGCCTCCAGAGGCTCTTATGAATTTGAGTGCTCGGTTATGAGGGAGTGGGGGTACTTGACAGGGAGTAGGAGGTGAGGCCTTGTAGGAGAAAGTGTGTCACTAGGGATGGGCTTTGAGGTTTCAAATGCTCAAGCCACACCCAGTGTCTGTAGGTTTAGCTTTTTCAAAATCTACTTTTAATAAAGGTTCATAAACACTTCAACATCCCCTTCCCTCTAGCCCAACATAGGTAAGGGAGAAAAGATGGTAAATAACATAAGGGGATGTGGACATGTTTAAAAGTAGTTCCTTGGGGTGATTCCAGCAGAATACCAGCATCCCAGTCCAGTAGTGTTAGGATACCAAACAGAAATTAGCAGTGGTGGCAAGATCTGGCAGAAACTGCCAGTCCTCTGCCAAATTGGCAGGAGCAACCAGAGCCAGCGAGGACTCCAGGAGAAGTTTTCTGCCGTGCCTCTCTCAACAAAGTGAAGATCAGCGAAGGCGAAGACTGGAGTGGAGACCAACTAATGAAGTGTTGCAAAGCTAGCTATGCAAGCAGGCTGGCATTGTCTATTGTGTCCTATTTATACCCTCTCCAAACATCATGCGTTCTCCCACAGGTCTTACCTGAGTGAAACACCATGTAAGTCTGTATCACCTGGCATTTCCAGAAATTTCCACTTCAAGTGTCTTTCTTTCCTGCCTGCAGATCCAGATGTAGACCACTCTGCTACCTCTCCAGCATCATGTCTCCCTGTTTGCTAATATGCATCCTACCAAGGTGATGACGAACTGAACCTCTGAAACTGTAAACAAGCCTCAATTAAATGCTTTCTTTTGTAAGAGTTGCCATGGTCATGGTGTCTCTTAACTGCAATAGAACATTGACTAAGACGGACCACAAAAGATTTCTATACATTGAATAAAAAAGGATTTACAAGTTGATAGTGTTATAACTCTAATGGAAGAGGCGGGGAGAGGGAACTAAAAACCCCATCTTACAGCTACCACAGTGAAAACTGATTCCGGTAAGATGATGTAGGATGTGGAGACCATGCTCATGGGCATCATCACATGAGACGTTGTTTAGGGACAGAACAATTAGTCTCGAAGCATTTCTTCTTAAATGTTCTTGTTAATTACAAAGAGTAGGGGATGGTCTTGCAATAAGGATGTCAAGTGGATGCTGCTTTTAGCAACTGGCTTTTAGATCTGCCATCAGAAGTTGACACCATGTGCTTTCTGACACATGTGAAAGATACAGCCTGCCTGAATGCGTTTTTGTCCTTCATCGTGGTCACTTGATGGGTTTGCAGTCATGTAAGAAACATGCATATAACATACAAGGAGTGGCAGGCACACTGAGTGTGGGTAGCTGGGGGTTCTAGGTCAAATAAAAGAGGAGAAGAGAAGGAGGAAGCAAACTGGGCACAAGCATTCATCTGTTTCCTCACTGTGGCTGCGGTGCCACCAGGGCTTGCAGTCTGTGATAGACCATAGCCCTGAGGGCTTGGGATAGAATGGTTGTTTTCTTTACAGCAAAGTCATAATTTTGCATTTAATCTATAGAGGGGAGAATTTAGATCAGAAGGGGGACCCGCCCCTTACCGAGGTAACATAGCAAACTGAAAAATCACTACAAGAGTGGAACTCCAGCATCCAGGGTCCTGGCCAATGCTTTCCCGCTTTGCCATACTAGTCGTTAAGTGGGTAGAAGACCAAGCCAAGGAAACTGCCTCAGGAACATGGCACAATTCAATAAGAGAAGGCCAAGGCTGAGCTTTTGGAAGTTTTTTCTTTAGAGGTAGAGAGTGGAGTCCCTCCACATCTAGGGTTGGGTGTACAGGGGGACCGCCCTCATGACCTAATTTTCTCCCAGACCTCTGCAAAGCAGCCTGTCATTTAAGGCCTTGTTGGGGGAAACTGGTTGCTTTTTTGTTGTTTGTTTTGGGGAAAAACTTGATCAGAGGGTAACTGTTATGAGGAGGGATATGGGAACTCTACTTGAAAGGAGCAGCTAAAGGGAAGGGCTGAACTTTTTGCATGGCTTTCCTTTGCGCTGTAGTTGGAGCTGGGTCAGGGCACCTCTTCTCAGGTTGCTAGAAACAAGAAGGGACAGCTGAGCCCCGGTGGGACCAGGTCACCTAGCCTTTATTACCTGCTGTTGTTCCTTAGCTGTAAGGGTCCCAAACTCAATGTTTACCATTTTAGTGAGCTAATCACATTATTGTTTGCTTACTATTTTTCTGTAGAAATTTATTCTCTTTAATATCATAACTATTTTTATTAATGTTTATTTAGCCATGTCAATTTTTTCCAACTGGAGAAAAAAAACCCTCAATTTTTATGGAAATCAACATCATTTCCATGAAAATGAGTCCAAAGAAAACCAATCAGCCAAACAAGGTGATTAAATTCTACCTGGATACTGTTGCCAGGCTCCATCTTTGTTGAAAAAGGAGATTAGGCACGTTAGGGACTTTTTAAAGTCTGTTAGAAATAACCCGATGCTTTCCTTGATTTAATCTGAGGCTCTGAAAGGCAGGTGAGAATGGAATTAGTAGCTCACTGGGCAGTTCACTTACTTAGGCTTTGTGTGGACTAGCTAAAATTAGCCGGGGAATTCCACCACTGAGCGCAGCCAAACGTCAGAAGGTGCTTGAGCCAGGTCCCACACATGATAACTCCAGGGTGGAGAATAAGACCACTACCACATTTTTGAGCCAAACTGGAAACAAGCTTTAACTAAATACCAGCCATGATGATGGACTCCGGCCACAACCATTCTGAGGTTCTCAGAAAATGACAAGAACTCACATTGTGCCGAAGCTTATAAATGCAAATCTACAAGGCTACATATTTCCCACCAGGTCCAATCAGCGGCAAGAATACATTCTGACATACTTCCTGTCTATACAACCCCTGCCTATGTGTGATCAAGTACATCCTCTACAGTTGAGTCAACCAAACTTGTGTAGGGGAGTGGAAACATGGGCTTGTATGAACGGTTTGGGTTTGGGGTAGAAGACAGGAAAACTCACTTTAGAGACAGAAGCTTAAAAATGAAGGCTCTATATTCTCTGAGTGCATGGAGGTGGCCAGTTCAGATTCAGAACCTCATCTGGGAAGAGAGATTGTACAACATTTTTATAGGATGGGGATTCAAAGTGAGGGGGAGCCAGGTGGGCTTTGGTTGCATTGACCAATCATATTTTGGCAGAAGGAGTTAAGCAAGGAAGTTAATATCGGTGACTGGGTCTTATCTGGGTCACCTGGTTTCAGGGTTCTTGATTCAGCTTTTTCCGGTCAGGCCCCCTCCTGAGATGCTAGGGCCAGTCTGGTCCAGAATTTAGAATGATAAGGGAACAAAGGAGTGGCAAGCTGCACATGATCAATTAAGTCAAGACAGGCAATACATTTACTATTTGTGTGCCTTAGTTTAGACAACAGGATAACAGCAACTCCCCTCCTTACATCCTTTACTGGTTAACAAACACGAAATACCTGAAGAAGCAGGATAGGAGTTTGTTCTGGGGCCTGGGAACATGAACTCAGTTTTGGCCCTTCCAGCAAGATGGAGGCTGTTCCTAACATGGCTGGACTCAGGAAACTGCTTCCTGACAGAAGAACAACAGCTCTAGCATCCCAGAAAGTAACTGTCCTTGGGCCAGGGGCTTACAAATTGGAGGTATTTGGTTTTATGGATCTCTTAGGCACAGTAATTAAAACTTAACACATAACTTTAGCTCTCACACTCTCCCATCCATTGGCTGAGTGATTTCACTGAGCCTCTGGTTCCTGAAGCCATCTTGCGCAAGAACAATGCTTGAACCACTGGGTTCTCTGAGGTGAGGATGATAAAGAGGATGATAAAGGTAGTGTTATCAGAAAGACTTTGGCAAAAATCCCCCAGTCTGAACTTTGAGGGAAAGGGACAGGAGTCTGGTCCTTGCTGTTATGAAGAAACAAAGAGGGTGCCTCAGACAGAAGTCAACAGCAGAACTCATGACCAAAAAGCTCTTGTTCCCAGTGGTGGGTCTGTGGAAGATGAAAGCCATCCCTGGGATTCTCAGAAACAGCAAAGAAGTAAAACCAGGTTTAAGGGGATGCAGCTCAGTGGCAGATCACTTCCACCATATCCACAAGCTCTGGTTAGATTCTCAGTGATGAAAGGGGAAAGCAAAGTAGAACTGGTGGTCATTCAGGATGGATCTTCAGCTAATGCTGTGGATTTCCAAATGTTACTGGACTGAAGTCCATGTGCTTCCACTCAAAAGTCAAGAAAGACAAGGATCCACTGAAAGGAAGGAAGGCTTATGTGGTGGTCTGAATATGCTTGGCCAATGGGGAGTGGCACTGTTAGGAGGTGTGGCCTCATTGGAGGAAGTGTGTCACTGTGTAGACGGCTTTGAGGTCTCCTAGTGCTCAAGCCCCTCCCGTTCCTCCATTTTGGAACAGCAATGTATATCCTGTGGCATTATATGTTGGAAGTATGTGATCTGATTTTTGAGTTTGATTTTATAGGGGATTACAGTTTGGAGATTGCGTGGATCTCAGATGAGACTTTAAACTTTGGACTTTTCAACGTTGTGGAGACTGTGACAGACTATGGGACTTTTGAAGTTGGACTAAACGCATTCTGCCTTGTGTTATGGCTACAAGCCTATGGGGGCCAGGGAGTAGAACATGTGGTGACTTGAGTAAGTTTGATGCCCATAGACTCATGTGCTTAAATGCTTGACCCATAGAGAGTAGCACTGTTAGGACCTGTGGCCTTGGAGTAGGTGTGGCCTTTTTGGAGAGAGTGTCTCACTGTGGTGGCAGGCTTTGAGGTCTCCTATGCTGAAGCTATGCCCAGTGTGGCACACAATCTCCTGCTGCTGCCTGCAGATCAAGATGTAGAACTGTCAGCTCCTTTTCCAGCCCCACGTCTGTCTGGATGCCGCCATGCTCTCCGCCATGACGATAATGTACTAACCCTCTAAAACTATAAACAAGCCCCAATTTGCTTTTTTAAGGTTGCAGTATCTCTTCATAGCAATAAAACCCTAAGGCACCCCTACCCTATATAACTTTTGTAGTGTAGTTTATTACAGCACCAGGCAGAGAAACTAAGACACAAGGTTTGTGGTAGCTGATGCACAGGACTAGAACAAAGAGGGGCAGAGCATCTTCTGGTGTTCTCTGAAGACAGATTAATTAGTAGTTACCATCTAAATCATTTAGGCACAGACCTTCCTTATAATTCAGACCACTAGGCAAAGGGGAGATAGCAACTCCGCAAAAAGGCAACTCTCAAAGAAGCAGCCTGTCACAGGAAAGGCACCTCTAAACACCGGCTAACTGGATGGCCTAGGAGATGACTAGGACAATTTCTATCTTAGTCAGGGTTGCTGTTACTGTGGTAAAAGGTCTCTACCAAAACAACTTGGAAAGCAAAGGGTTTACTTGGCTTATACTTCCACATCCATAGTCTCTCATGGAAGGAAGTCAGGACAGAAATTCAAACTGGGCAGAAACCTGAAGGCAGGAACTGATACAGAGCCCACAGAACAGAGGGATGCTGGCTTGCTTTCTTATAGAACCCAGAACCACCAGCCCAGGGGTGGCACCTCCCACACTGGTCAGTGCCCTTACACATCAATCACTGATAAGAAAATACCCTACAACACAATCTTGTGGAAGTATTTTCTCAAATGGGGTTTCCTCCTCTCAGATGACTCTAGCTTGTGTCAAGTTGACATAAAACTATCCAATACAACCATTGTCCCCTATTTTACATGTAAGGATAAGAAGTCACCAAGTTACTAGGTGACTGCTGGGAATTGCATAGCAGGCATATATGCTTCATGCCTCCACTTTCTAATATTTCAACAACTACTCCTAGTTACAACTCCACTTTCTGATATTTCAACAACTGTGCCTAGTCACAGATAATCTCCATGTCAAGGCAAGGGTGAGAGTAGCACATAGAAGAATAAGGAGGAGGAGAGGGGGAGGAGGGGGGGAGGAGGAAGGGGAGGAGGGAGAGGGAAAGGGGAGGGGGAAGAAGAAGAGGAGAAGGAGAAGAAGAAAGAAGAAAGAAGAAGGAGTTTAAGATGGAGATTTAAGAGTTATCAGTTGGATGGAGTTAGATGGTTTGGGAGTGGGGGTTTTTGCATTTCATTTGAAGTTACAAGAATGCATTTGTATGTTATTTGAGTTTATTAAAAAAATGTAAAGGAATAATTGTTACAGACCAAATCATGCAACTTCACCCCAAGATGAACTGATGTCCTCACTCCTAGTACCTCAGACCGTAACTATATTCTGATGTAGGTTATGCTGTGGTTGCCATTTATGTGTCAGCAATAAAACAGGTTGACAATCAGCTTAAGAGAGAAAAGGTTTATCTGGGTTACACATCCAAGTTACAGTCCAGCATTTTGGGGAAGAGTCAAACAATCACATGACATCCACAGCAGAGAGAAAATGGAATAAATACATGTCTAGGGGCTTCGCCTAGCTTTCTCCTCTCTTACCTCTTGTCTAGGGAATGATGCCACCCACTATGGTCTAGTTAGTCTTCCTATATCAATTACAGTCAATACAAGGCCCCACAGCTGTGCCCAGAAGCCACCAGATCTGTGTAATTCCTCACTCAGACTCTCTTCCCAGATGATTTTAGGTTGTCGCAAGCTGACAAAACTAAACCACCAGAAAAACCAGGGCTACATAGTGAGATTCCAGACTGGGTCTCAAAGAAAATAAAACAAAATAGTAAGCATCAGAGTCTTTAAAGAGATAAGTTGAAATAACATCATAAGGGTGTAAAGCTAACCTGACTGTAGCAGGAAGCACATCAGGGTGTGCGCTTGTTTCCACTGGAAAAAGGTAGTAGTGTGTAGACTTGTTGGGTTTACTGACCAGTGTAGCTCCTGGCCATTTTCAGGGAACCCTGGAATGGACCTGGCAAGAGTCCATCATCCTGGCCAGTATTTAATTACGACTTGCTCCAAATTTGGCTCAAATTTGCCCAGCAGGATTAATGGAACCTCAAAAAGTATGAGCAAATTAATTACCTCAGGCATTTTGTTAGCGTGATGGATGTCTGACAAACACATGTAGCAAGCTAATAGGACAAAGTCAATTTGCATTCTCCAGGATCCCCCAGCCTAGTCAGAGAAGCAGGGTCTTGTAGTGAAGTATTGTAATTCCAAGAAAATTGGGATGAGGGGCCTGGCAGGTATTAGAGAGGACGTGGGTTTAGAACTGGACCTTGAAGATGAAGAGCAAAGGAAGTCAGAGTCTGGCAGGGTTGGGGGTGGAGCTAAATCCAGGAAGGGAAAGGGAGTGGGGTTGGGGCCACCCCATAAAGGGTAAGGAACTGCTTCTGTTCCAGGAAAGGTAGCCTCTAAATGGACCATCCTAGAAAGTGAGCAGAATAATTCATGGTCTCTGCTTTCTGCATAGGGAAAAGGAGAGGTAAGTAAGGCCTGCCATGAAGCTCAGGTCTGGGTCAGAGGAAAACAGGAATATAACCCTTGAGCACAGAGATGGCGTAGAGGAGTCAGAAGTTGTGTTAGTCATCATGGTGTCTGGCATAAGCTTAAAAGAAAGACTTATGTCAGCTCATAGTTTTAAAGGGTTCACCCCTAAAACTATTGCTTGACCTTGTGTACTTTGGTAGAACATGGCCTGCCATCAAAACAACACGAATATGAAAGAACATTTAAAGAGCGTTGTGCCTCCCTCCTAAACACTAATAAAGTTCTGTGTGGTCATACAAGAGTAGGCTGGACCCTCTATCCAGCATGGGCTACTGTCTTAATCAGCAGCTCAAAAAGAAGCAAGGATCAAGGTGGCCTAGGGACACCAGAGGCAGGGACTAGAACTTGGCAGCTGCAAATCAAGAAACAGCTGAGACTGATGGCCACCACTAGGAGCTGGATGTCCCGAAGGAGCCTAGTCAGATGGAGGCCAGCCCTGCGGACTCTGATTCTGGACCTCCAGCTTGCAGAGCCGTGGGAGAAGACAGTTCTATGGTTCTAGCCTGCCAGTTGTGGTCCAGCGTCTCTAGGAAGTGGAGGAGGAGGAGGAGGAGGAGGAGGAGGAGGAGGAGGAGGAGGAGGAATCTACATTTCCTCCCAGTGCTGGCTGGCTGGAGCCTGCACTCACCAGCCATACAACATCGCAGCTTCTTCCTGAGGTGCCGTTGCTGTAGCAAAGGTCCAGGAAGACAGGATCAAGCCTTGTTTAACACAATAGCCATCAGAGAGGAAAAATCAGAGTCACTGGGGACTTACCTCTGAACCAGTTGCTGGTGGAGGAGGCAGGGGCGGGCTCGGACAGGAGCTGTACAGGAATGGGAAGACGAAAGACAATTAAGGGAAACAGCACAACGAAGGAATTGTCTCTGTGTCTCTTCCCATGGCTGTGATAAAAACACTCTGATAAAGCACCTTAAAGAAGAACAGCTCAAAGAACAAGTCATCACGTGGAGGAAACCCAGGAGCTTGAAGCAGCTTGTTGCTTTGCACGCATCCACCGTCTGGAAGCAGAAGGGCGAATGCCTACAATGGGCTTTCTCCATTTTATACATCCTAGGTTCCCCTAAAGAGGGAAAGTTCCCACCCATGATTAAGATGGGTCTTCCCACATAAGTGAATAATATCAATATAATCCCCACCAGCCCATCTCCCCAGTGGTTTTAGATCCTTCCAAGCTGGCAAATTAATCCAAAGGAACGATGTTCAAAACAGGTTAGAATATAGTCTTAGTCTTTTTTGCTCTTAGAAACAGCTGTTCCATGTTCCACAGAAGGGCGTAAAAGCCTGTTTGTTGTTACATCTTGTGCGTTGCCACAAACCTATGGACGACCTTCCCTTTATGGAGGAGAACATGACCAGAAAGCTCATATGCTGCAGAAACTAACACTAATCCCATGCCTCTGAGGTGCCAGGCCCTATGCTGAGCGTCACGGTCACGCTCTCACTGAAAGTGCACGAAGCCCTCCAGGGTAGGTACTATTTTAATCTTTAGACTATGCCTTCCCCCACGGCCTTGCGGGAACCATGAGCCAGCAAGTCTTGTACGCGCCCAAGTGTCTAACTGCAGAAGCCAGATCATGAATGCAACACTCTGTCTTTGCTCCAACAGAAAGCCTGAGCTTGCAGCATAAAAAAGGCTTTCTATCTTTTCATTCCTCAATGAATGACCCTCGCTTTTCATGGGTGATGGAGACAAGAGCCGGAGTCCAGAGAGTAAGCCATGGGCTCTCTCTCTCCTCAAGCCTGGACCTCTGGGTCCGGATCCGTGAAACGTCAGGGAGGTACTGACCAAAGCAGAAGGCAGGTTCCTTTGTGTGCCTGGAGGTCTATAATTGTATGCTTCCCCACGCTTGGGGAAAAGTCACTAATTATTAATCAGAAAGAGAGCTAACTTGCCAAGATTTTAGCAAATGGCAGAGCCAGGATTTGAATCCAAGTACACCTGACTCCGAAGCTTCTCGGCTTACTCCTAGGTTGGAGAATAAGAGGCGCTAACAAAGAGACTCGTGGAAACACAGCTGCCTAACACGGTGTGGGCCAGTAACACCGATAGGCCCAATGGGCACGGGCAGGCTGCAGAGCAGCCCGGCACGGACAACCTACGCCCTCTTGTGGAGAAGGGCTGAAATGCTCCGCTCCCCTAGGTTTTCCATTTTGACTTCAGAATAGGCTAGATGCAGGAGTAGCCAGGGAAGGAGGGTGTTTTACTCAGCGTTGGAAAACAGTGGCTTCAGCTACCATCTCCTACACCTGCGCGGAGATGCTGGCCGCTCTGGGGAGCCCAGCTGTGCTGGGTCCAGTTATTGACTCAACAGAAATTTTGTTATGTGTTTTGGTTTTACATCATGTCTGTACTTAACAGAAGCAAAACACAGAACACCTACCCGAACTTTCATCTGCAGTGTGGAAGAAGTGGAACATAAAATAAACGAAATCCCGAATAAATAATGTCGGCAGGGAGAAATTCAGCTTCCTTCCTGCTCCTTTTCTCTTTCACTTTTGTTGCCCTCGCTGGAGTTGGGAAAGATCTCTGGCAAACCTAAAGCCCTATGGTTTGCCTGTGTCTGAACTCTTGGTTCCCAGCCGGGGGTGCCATTTGAGTGGAGAGTGGAGCCTCTGGGCGGTGGGACCCTGGCTGGAGGAAGTGCTTTGCTGAGACTCGAGAACTGAGGCGTAGAGCCGGGCCAGCTTCCCTCCTCCCATCGTGCCTTCCCCACGACGGGTTAGAAGTCCTCAAACTGTGAGCTAAGATAAAATTCTGCTACCTGTAAGTTACTTCCTGGCGATAAAAAAAGGGTGCGCGTATGCGGGGAGTTTTTAATGAGATAATGCATTAAACGCATTTGAGTTCATTTGCCATAGTGGGAGCACACACTGTACTCTGGCGGTTCTAACACAACTAGGTCCTCAAGTCTACTGAAGCATTTTGGTCTGCACTGCTCTGTGGGCCTCTGTGGGCCTCCTGGGGCCGAGGGGTGGTGGTGGTGGTGGTGGTGCTGTGCAACTAGATCTTGAAGAGGAGAAAAAGGGAGTGGAAAGCCCGAGCCACCCTGATAGACTCCACCCCCCACCCCCACCAACCAACTACGACCAAGTCAATCAACGAGAGACTCCCCTCCTGCCCACCTTTATTTCACAGGCGAGTACACTCGGGCCCTGAGACATGAAGACATGAAGAAGCTTGCTTGCGCCTTTGACCTGATGAGCTGCCGCCTTAGACCTCGAGGAAGCAGGAAATGAAACGTCCAAAAGCCATTACCTAGTCTCAACGTGGAGGCTTGCTGTGTGGCTGCTGAGATCTCTGTTTTGTTTCTGTTCTGTTATCAGCACAACAGAAACTTAATTTAAAAGGTGCCCATGGCTTCTTCGAGGTCTGCCAGCTACTACAACAACCAAGGCAGAAAAGCACAACAGGGCACAGAGGGCCTTGAGGGGACCTGAAGAGAAGAGGGCCCTAGGGAGACCCCAGGCGTTTCTTCACAGCAGAGGGAATGCCCTGTCAGCTCAAGGCCTCTCCTGCTGCACCTCAGACCCTTATCAGTAAAGAGCAGAGAACATCAACAACCAGAGAGATTTCTTTATCTCTCTGTTTTCAAATTTTAACCAAAACCACCAAGCCATAAACCCTTCAAAATGGCTGCTCTGTATCATCATCACCATCATCACCACCACCACCATCATCATTTCTTCCCGTTACGAAGGTGTTGAGGGGGAAAGTTGAGGGGGATAGAGCCTCATTCACTGGAACCTGTGGATAACCCTGTGGCCCTAGGGCTGAGAAACATTGGAATGGATTACTGTCTGAGTTCAACTAATCTCTTCACTTCCCAGATACGGAGGCTGAGACCCAGAGAGGGGAAGCAACTTCCACAGGGTCCCAGTTGGCTTCTGCTGCTCTTCAAACCCCAGTATCATGTCATGGTTTATTCTGGTCACCACCTCACTCCCTTGGTCCCTAGTTAATTAACAGCAGGTACACCTGGAAGCTACTGTTTATCGGCATAACAGACTACGAAAGCCACCAGTAAATTACATAGTGGTTACAGGTTCTGTTATTTGAGTTCAGTTACCTAAGACTTGGAGAATATGGGGTGTTTTTCAAAATTAAAAATTTTTTTTTGCTACAATGTACTTTTGGGGGGTAGTAGAATATACTATATATCATTTGCCATTTTAACCCTAGTAATATACGTGTGTGTGTGTGTGTGTATGTATATGTGTATAGGTATATGTGTGTATGTGTTTGTGTATAGGTGTGTGTGTGTGTATGCATGTGCACACACACTTGCAGGGGTATATATGTGCAGGTGCGTATGGAATTCAGAAGACAAGCTTTGGTGCCATCCTCTTTGGTCTTTTGAGACAGAATCTTTTACTAATCTGGAATTCACTGCATAGGTGAGACTGGCCAGGGAGCCTCAGAAAGCTCACACTCCCAGTGCTCGGATTACAGAAATGTGCTACCACACCAGCCTTTTATGTGGGTGCTGGGGATGGAACCTAGGCACACATATTTATACAATGTGCTGGTTAGTTTTTACTGTACACTTGGAGCTCTTGGGAAGGGGAAACTTCAAATGAGCAGATGTGCCGATCAGATGTGCTGTATCTCTGAGGGATTGTCTTGACTGAAGATTGATGTGGGAGGACCCAGCCCACCTTGGGCAGCATTATCCCTGGGCTGGTGGGTCTTTGCTATACAAGAAAGGTAGCAAAGTGGCCGGGTATGATGGTGCATGTCTTTAATCCCAGCACTCAGGAGGCAGAGGTGGGTGGGTCTCTGAGTTTGAGGGCAGCCTGGATAGGGAGATACATAGAGAAATCCTGTCTCAAAAGAAAGAAAGAAAGAAAGAAAGAAAGAAAGAAAGAAAGAAAGAAA
>JADRCD010215484.1:18944-65111 GCA_019843815.1 Montemys delectorum
AAAGAAAGAAAGAAAGAAAGAAAGAAAGAAAGAAAGAAAGAAAGAAAGAAAGGAAAGAAGGAAGAAGGAAAGAAGGAAAGAGAGAGAAAAGAAGAAAGAAAAGAAAAGAAAAGAAAAGAAAAAGCAAGCTATCTGAGTGACTCAATAAACAGCTATTTCACCGTTTCTATTCCAGTTCCCTTGAGTTCCCTTGATGGTGGACTATGACCCAGAAGCAGAAGCTGAAGCACCCTTTCCCAAGTTACTTTCGGTCACTGTATCTATCTCAGCATCAGAAAGCAAACTAGAACTCGTGGTCAGCATGTTAGGTCTGAGCCAGCCCCTGGGCCCCACTGAAGCACCTTCTAGGTGTATACTTCAGTGGTGTTAAATAGATACCCACTATTGTGTAACTGTTACCACTGTTCGACTTTAGAGATCCTTCATCACTGAAGACTGAAACTCTGTATCAATGAAGCAAAAGCTCCTGTGCTGTGGCTCCCCATTCCTGCTGAGCATCTCTTTATCTCCTGGGTCTGTGCATTTGAGTATTGTTTGTTTGTTTGTTTTGGTTTTGGTTTTTTGAGACAGGGTTTCTCTGGGTAGCCCTGGCTGTCCTGGAACTCACTTTTGTTGACCAGGCTGGCCTCGAACTCAGAAATCCACCTGCCTCTGCCTCCCAAGTGCTGGGATGAAAGGCGTGAGCCACCACCATCCGAGTATTTTAGGGACTCTACAGAAGTGGAACCATTCCATACCAGTCCTGTGATTGGCTTTTTTTTTCCACTAGCACACTGTGCTTAAGTTTCAGCCATATGTGGCATGAATCTGAGTTTCCTTCCCCTCTGAGACTAAATAGCAAGGCACTGCGTTTGTGTATTCATCCACCCGTGAGTGGCCTCGGTGGCATCAGAGAATACTCCTGAGGTCTGATCAGGGCAAGGTGCTTACATAGTGTGGCACTACACACTAACATGGTCAAGAGACTTTTCCTGTGTGCAGAGAGAGGATGAGGTAGAAAAATTATACTATACCCAGGCCTGGCGGTGCATGCCTTTAATCCCAGCACTCGGGAGGCAGAGGCAGAGGCAGGTGGATCTTTGAATTTAAGGCCAGCCTGATCTACAGAGTGAGTTCCAGAACAGCCAGGGCTACACAGAGAAACCTGTACCAAAATCCAAAGACAGGCAGACAGACAGACAACACTATTATTTTTCTCAATACTCAGAGTGGTAAAGAGACTCCCTATTAGGAGTTTGGGGCTTTACAGTTTACAAACCACCCTCAGATCTGTACTTCTCATATAAATTCCCACCCATTCTCTGGAAGGTTCACAGAACAGATATTGCTGGGCCCATTTTTGCAGAGGGCAGCTCTTAGCAACCACTGTCTCTTGGGCTCATGGGTATAATTGATGGGGATGGAATCTATTGTGGTAGGCTGGAATACCATCTACCTGTGAGCATCATTTGACAGGAGAATTATACAACCTAAATCTTAACTTGAGGCCACACAACATAATTTGTGCTACTTTGGAGAGAAGACTGATGATTCAATATATTCACTGATCTTTTCCTGTGAAGTCTAGCAAACAGACACAGAGTGCGCCATCCACATCCTGGAGTAAAGATGACACGGCACTAGGAAGGGATGAGCAAGAACTAAATGTTTGTAGTTGTTATAAACACCGAGATCTAGGATGGTTTCATGACACAGCAAAACCTAGCCTTTTGCTAACATATCTATGAAAGCAATGTCTATTCCTGAAACAGAGAGTGGTGACTTCAGGTTCAATAAAATTCTTGGCTCTGTTTGTGTTTGTGTGTGTGTGTGTGTGTGTGTGTGTGTGTGTGTGTGGTGTACATGTGTATTCCTGTATGTGTGCATGCATCTGTGTGTGCTCATTATGTGTACATTTGTGTGTGCATGTTTGCATGCACAGTATGTGCACATATGTGTGCGCATGTGTATGTGTGTGTACATGCATATATGTGTTTATGCATATATGTATGTATGTATGTCTCTATGTGTGTGGTATGTGCTCTTGTGTGCATGTGCCAAGGAATATAGAAGATCCTGCTGAGACTGTCCCAAATGTCAGCCAGCTTTTCAGATAGCCCAGCTTATAGATACCGACTTCCCGATCTTCTCTCTCTACCTATTTGTTTCTCTGTGAACATCCTTCTGATCTCTCTCAAATTCCACGATAGCAGGGAAAAGTCTTTTCCTTTCCCAGCTTATATAACAAGACTGCTTTTGCAGCTGTTGATTGGCTCTCAGATTTCATATCAGCCACCCCTTTTCTTGGCCTGCCAGGTCCCATGCTAGGTGCTTTGCCTGCTCTCCCTCACTCTAGCTCACTTGCCACTGGGGGCGTTTGATGTTGCTACTTTGTCATTTTGCAGACGAGGAAATAAAGTTCCTTAAGGAACTTATCTAAAGCCTCAGCTACGGAGAAGAAAGCTGAGCTCAAATCCAGTTATGATGTTGGCTCGTTCTGACTTGTCAGTTTGGAGACTTTTGCAGACTTGCTTGGTTTGCTATTTGTAAACCCCACTCTGTTCATCAGGATGGTAGAGGGGAATTCTTTTCTCTAGTTCCTGTTTCGGTTGGGGAGGATTTTCTGTCTGAGGATGGCCCTAAACCTCTTCTGTTTCATACACTCTTGGGGAGATGAAGGACTGATTTGTCTGCTAAATCTGAGAATATGTGGCCGCACTCAGGATAGCATGGTTTTGGCTTCTAGTCACCATTTTTGGAACATGCCTTGGTCTTTGCAGCCCAGGTCTGGGGTTAGATGGTTGGTGTATTCTTGCTGCTTGATCTAATACCCTCTTCTCCAACCAGGCTGGATCAGCAAGGGCTTCCTTCGCTCTGCTTCTTTGTGTTTCATTTCCTCAAGCTCAGAACTCAACACAAAGAGAAGACAGTGACTTAGAGTTCTGCAGCGAGCCCCAAAGGGGTAGCCTGGGGGAATTACCCTGGTGGGAAAGACTTCAATTCCTATTGCTTGCCTCCCCTACCCTAGCTCATTATGACAGCCTCATCCCACCACACACACACACACACACACACACACACACACACACACACACACTGAGAGAGAGAGAGAGAGAGAGAGAGAGAGAGAGAGAGAGAGAGAGAGAGAGAGAGCTCAATGGTCTCAGGGTTTAAACTTCATCTCCCTTAAATTATTTTACTCTCAGTACCCTGTTAGGCAGAGTGTAGAGTGGCAGATGTGGGCGTGTTTCATGGATTGAAGACTGAGTTCCCAGTCAGCCTTGCAAGTTAGCATGCCTGGTGATCAGGTGACTCATCTGTGGGATAGAAGCAGAAGTGGTGTGTGCAGCTTCTGGGCAGACACTGTAAGTGTTTTGAGCCACCAGACAGAAGATTTTTTTTTTTTTTTTGAGGGAAAGGCAACAAAACATCTTGGGGGCCTTGGTTGGTTGTAGTATCTGAACTCAATCTATCTAACACAAATTGGATCCTAGAAGCTACTTCCCAAGAAGAGGGAGGCTCTGGCTAGCAAGAAGTCTCAGGGGTTAAGACCTCTTGCTGTTCTTCTAGAGGACCCAAGTTTGTTTCCCAGCAGCCACACTGGGCTTCTTCTGGTCTCTGTATGGACCTCCATTCATATGCATGTTCTCTCTCTCTCTCTCTCTCTCTCTCTCTCTCTCTCTCTCTCTCTCTCTTACACACACACACACACACACACACACACACTACACACACTACACACACTCAAATTTATTTTTTGTTTTTTGAGACAGGGTCTGTCTGTGTAGCTCTGGCTGTTCTGGACCTCACAGAGATCTGCCTGCCTATACCTCCTGAGTGCTAGGATTGAAGGTGCTACTATTACCTGGTTGTTTATTTCTAATTAAGTGTGTGTGTGCAGAGGGGCATGTGTCCTTAAGTGCAGTCACTAATAGGCCAAAGGTGTCAGAATCCAAGGCTGGTGTCATAGGCAGGTGTAAGTCATCTGCCATGGGTGCTGGGGACCAAACTCATGTCCTCTGGAGAGAACAGCACGTGTTCTTAACCACTGAGCGACTCCTGAGCCTCCATACATATAAGACAAAAAACAAACACACTTGGATCTGGAGAGAAGGCTCAGTGGTTAAGGGCACATACTGTTTTTGCAGAGGTCCTGGGTTCAGATCCCAGCACCCACACTGCACAGCTCACAACCACCTGTCACTCTGGGGAGATCCAACACCTCTGATCTCCTAGTGTGTGTACCTACCCTCAGACGCACATACCAGAACGTGCACACGCATGCAATAAAAACAATGTCTTTAAAAGTTCACTGGACTCATTTGTATGAGGAAATCAATAAAGGACAAATAAAAGTGGTGAGAGTTTTCTGCGTGCTTAGGATGGTCTAGATATTGCCAGAATATTCTATTCCTCACTTATCTAGACAATAATAGTTCTAGGGGAATGAGGCTGATATTCCATGTTATAGTTGTGGCTCAGAGAAGTTAAGTATTACCACCACCACCACCACCAACAACAACAAAACAACAGACTTTTCAAAGCTCAAGGCTCTTATCTTCCAACATAGTCTGCTCTGTGTTCTGGCACCCACTCATATTAGCACCTCAGGGACCCAGTGACGAGGAAACTAATTCTAGCATGCTGATGCTCAGGCTGCTTGCTATGCTCCCACAAACAAGGCCTGTAGTCTGAGAACCAACAGCCTAGAAGTTTCTCATCTCCTGTCTGTGAGCAAAGCTGACTGGCTAAGTGTATGTGCAAACAGATTTGTCCGTGTTCCTGACACCTTTCCTGACAACGCATCCTTCCACCTTCACTCCATCAGGATTATTACCAGGGGCTAAAATGGCTGTGTCATATTACTCAGGCTTCTGGATTCTCTCTCCCCCACTTCCTGTTTTGCAATTCTTGGGTTGTAAGTCCGAGCGTACTCCATGTTAGGCAAGTGTTTGGCCACTGAGCTACATCCCATATCCTTATTTAATATTTGGTTAAAGTGCCAGGCAATAGAGACATGCCTCTAACTGCCATTCTGTCCTCCTGGTCTCCAGGTAGTGCCTCTTTGGGGTGAGGATCCAATGAAAGAGTTGAATCTGTTTCTCAGCAGATGTGTTACCGTGTGAATGTCACAGGTGGCTCATTGGCCCATACTGAATGAACCCTTAGAACAAGATGCCTCCATCCTCCGCCCCCCTCACACACACACATACACACTAGAACATGACTCTACATCAGAACTACCTACTTCTGTGGTCAGCCAAAGAAATGGTTATAAGACCCAATGTCAGAGAAAAAGTAAGAAAAGTAAGGCTCCAGCCCTCGGGTTTGTCTTAGAAATCTGTTTGTTTGTTTTGGTTTGTTTGTTGTTGTTATTTGATTTTGTTTGTTTGCTTGTTTTGGTTTTTTCGAGACAGGGTTTCTCTGTGTAGCCCTGGCTGTCCTGGAACTCACTCTGTAGACCAGGCTGGCCTCGAACTCAGAAATCCACCTGCCTCTGCCTCCCAAGTGCTGGGATTAAAGGCATGGGCCACCATTGCCCTGCTGTCTTAGAAATCTTAAGTGTGACTTTTAATCTTCTATGGTTTCCTTTTCCTTTTCTTTCTTTTTTTTTTTATGGGTCAGCTTTCAGATGTCATGTTGTCATAAATGATGGCTGGAGTGGATCTTACTTTTGAGAGTCAATTTAAAGTGGAGATGGGGGCTGGGTGGTGGTGGATTTTTGAGTTTGAGGCCAGCCTGGTCTACAGAGTGAGTTCCAGGACAGCCAGGGCTACACAGAGAAACCCTGTCTCACAAAACCTAAAATAAATACATAAATACATAAATAAATAAAGTGGAGATGGGGAAGCATTTTTATAATAGAATATTCCTTTTTTAACTTTTTACACAGTTGTATTGATACAGCACACCATTCTTTAGTGACCACTAACTGGATCGAGTCCTTTAAAAAAACTTTATTGAGTCTTTGTGAGTTTCACACCATGCACCCCAGTCCCATTCATCTCCCCATCCATTCATACCCACCCTCTACCCTTGCAACCTTCCTTCCAAAAGAAAACAAAAAACACACAAATATAAACAAAACAAAGCACAGAAACCATCTCATCATGGAAGCTGTAGTGTGTCACAGTGTGTCTCACAGTGTATCCCTCTGACTACACATCTTTACATGCAAATGTTCATTGCAGTGAGTCACTGGTCTGGTTCCAGGTCTCTGGCTTCTGTCACACCATCAACACTGGATCCTCACCAGGACTCTTCCCAGTTATCCTGTTGTTGCCTTGTGTCATGGACATCCTGAAGCTTTGGATCAGCAGAACTTCGCACATGATGTAGATTTGGGGGGTGGGCCAACTCAAAACTCTGGATCTGCTACTGACTGGTAGCTGGGCTGGTCAGCCTGCTGGCTCTCCCACCCTGCACCACAAAGACAAGCTCTCCCCTACTGCTTGGCCAGGTCACCCAGCTCCTCCATCAGTAGGAGGCAGGTCAGCTCTCCCACTCTTATGCATGCCCTCAAGGCCTGCTCTCGCTCATCCATGTCTTCGGAGCACAGTGATGCTGCTCAGTCAAGGTGCAGGGCTCATTTTCAAAAGAACTGCAGTCTGTGAGGGGCTGCTTGGGCTGTCTCACCAGCACCTTCATTTGGAGGTGGTGCATTCAACACAACTCCATTGTGTTGCCCCATTGAGGTGTACAGCCCGCTCTCCCACAGCCACTGAGGGCTGGGGCTAGTTCTGCACAACCCTTTGACTTCTACTTGGTCCTAGATGACTGCCCTGCCCAGCGATGTCCTCATGGTCTCTGGTGGTAATATGAACCACAGACATGGACACTGACCCGTGCCGGTGCATGGCCCTCTGCAGTAGCATGGGTTGGGACTTCACCATGGCTTCAGGTGGCAGGGCTGGCTATTCACAGGTTTTTCCTCTCTAGCCTTGCTTTTCCAATTCCATCTCTCCTCACAATGCTCAGACTGTCCTGAGTCTCTCCCTCTCCCATCTGTCCACCACATACTTGCACATTGTAGTGGCTCCTGCTGCAGGCTGGATCTCTGCGGGTGCCACATGGCATGGCTGCAGGCGGGCCTCTGTGTGTGTAGGGTGGCAGCAGGTAGGTTTGTCAGCAAGGCCTTTGTACAGTGAGTTAGGCCTGACAGCACAGGCCTTTGGTCCCAGCTACTCGTAAAGGAGAAGAGTCAAAAGTTCAGGCTAGCCTAGGTAACTTATTCAGACATTGTTGAAAGATAAAAAAAAAAAAAAAAAAGGACTGGAAATATAGCTCATTGGTAGAGCCTCTGCCCAGTGTGTGCAAGGCCCTAGTTCAATTTCCACGACTGTGAAACAAAACAGGTTTCCTGTTATGAGTAAATTACCCATAGAAGACAAGGGTTCTATGTGACCGGGACCAGGTATAAGAGCCTAAGATGCACTTTGCCTGTTGGCCACACCCCTTTGCTCAGTGACTGTTTAAGACTAGATGGGTGAAGGTGCTGATCTGGATTACCGCCTTCTCTCCTCGATCTCCTTGACTGACCTTCTGGAAAATACCAAGATGCCCATCTTCCTCATCTCCCAAGGCCAGTTCTGAGTTTCGTGAAAGTTTCAGAGGTTTAGCCCATTATCATCATGAAGGGAAACATGGCAGCATGCAGGCAGGTATGGTATTGGAGTGGTAGCCAAGAGTTCTACATCCTGATCCGAAGGCAGCAGAAGGAGACTGTGTTCCACACTTTTCCAATTCAGTTAGACTAGAGACTAAAAGGTCCTGTGAACTTGATTTTAACTCACTTGTCAATCTGCTAAATTTTGGAGTACACCACTTATTTCTTTACCTGAACAAGGGTTTTTTGTTTGCTTGCTTCTTGTTTATTATTACTTAATTATGCATCCCTGAGAGTTAATCAACTACATTTAAAGATATATTTGTTTTTAATTAGGTAGCACTGATATATGGCATACAATTCAGATTACAAATTGTGCAAATTCTGGTACTATCTTCAGTATCTTCTAAGGCATTGGGACAGTGATATTTTAACATCTGATTCTGGATTGGTACCAACTCCAATACTACCAGACAAAAAGGGATGAGGAGGGGAGCCTGGGAGAGAAGAAAAGAGAGCAAGAAGAAGGAATGGAGAGGGGAGAAAAAGCCATCTGTAATCCAATATAAGCTTATGAACCAAAAATCAAAAACATATAAGGAAAATTAGCCAACAAAATTAAGATTATAAAACTAACAATAAAAAAGATTATTTTGGTTTAATAAGCACGGTAGATCTGAAAACGACTAATTTTTTTATGTTCAGAAAAGAGATACAGAATAAAATAATATTTTTCTTAAAAAAGAAAATACATAAAAAATACATCAGGAACAGAGAAACAAGACCAGGTGGGCATGGCAATGATTCAGGACCAAGGAGGTTCTCAATGCCTGGGAGCTGGTGACCCCCCTGTATCTGCTGTATTGTCCAAATGATTGTGGCTTCCACTGTTTCTACCTCGGCTCTCTGATAACATCCCATTGTGGGATTGGGAAGTGAGGTAGGATAGATGCAAGTAGTTTAAGTGTTTCTTCCTCTACACTTTCCCCTCCTGTTCCACAACCCCCTGCTAGGCTGACTCCTTCCACTGGGGAACACAGGCAGCAACTGCATAGACTGGATCAGTTAAATCTGTTGCCTGAACAGATATCCTGCAATGGCCAGTCCCCTTTTGCTACAGGCACTCTCTGTCTTCATTGATGAGTTGGAGCTCCTCTCTTAACTCTAGAAGGGGATATGAGACCCTATGAGGAAGGAGAGTGGAAGGAGAGCCCCTCCCCACTGCATTTTCCATGGAGACTGGTGTCCCTGTCATCTCTCCAGCCCATCTTTCCACTGAGTAGTGTTGATGGTATGTGTCTGTGCATAGCATCTATAAATGGGGGAAAGGATTGAGAAGCAGTGGAGTGGAGGTGGGAGCTTCCTGGAACAAGATCCACATCTTGAATAATAGATGTTCAAATCCCTTGCTAGAAGGTCCATAGCTCCTGCCACTGATGGCTCTTTGCATGTAAAATATGGACTCTCTGGGGACTTTTGTTTTTAGATTGGCCATAGTAGTAGTTCCAAGGCAACAGAAAAGGTGTCTCTCAATGTCTATTACATAAGCGAGTCACCTTTTTAAAGAGCTGCATAATATTTTACAATATGGATGTACTATAAATTACTGTAACAGCTATCTATTTTTGTCTCTAGTCCTTTGCTATTACAGTGCCCTTATAAATATTGTGTGTATATCTTCCATTACATAGAAACAGTGTTTTAATAGAGTTAACTGGAAGTGTTGACAGATGTTTGGCAAGACAGCCCTTGATTATACAGCAATCAGTTACATCGGGCCTTAACTTTAGAAATTCTAGGATCTGTTACAGAAATAACTTCATAATGACCCATATTTTTTTTTGCTTAGCAGAGACCCTGGTAGTCTTCATTTGCAACAATTTTTCTGTTCAATGCTACTTCAAAATGATCCAGTAAGCTGCATCCAGATCTCCAAGCGCAGCTAAGGAAGAGCTGCAGGGTAGAACTCAGAGCAGACACTCTGAAGTCCTGTCCTGCCGGGCTTCTGTCTCAGCACTGCCGATTTTTACCTATATGACAATTTTTACCTTTAGACCTACATGGCCTTATGCCTTTCATCTGTAAAATGGATGGATACAGTGATGAATTCATAGAGCTGTCTTAGAAATTAAGTAAGAATGGGACCAGAGAGATGGCTCAAAGATTAAGAGCAGGGGTTCTTGCAGAGGACCTGTTTCATTCCCAGAATGCACATAGTGGCTCATTACCATTTATATAACTCTAACCATTCCAGGGAGTCTGGTGCCTTCTTACCTCTGTCGACACCAGGAATGCACATGGTGCACAGACATACAGGCAAATCATTCATATACTAATAATTAAAAACTAAAAAAGCTTACAGAAACTGAGTAAGAAAATGACTTTTGGATATGTAATAATTGTTCAATAACACTGAAAGGTTTCACTTCAGGTAACAAATAGAAACTTTCTGGTTAGGTATACATTCATCCCTGAGCAAGCAGTGACAATTGATGTTCAGTTTTCTCCGTAGTTACCAAGGCAAAAAAATTTTTTTTTATCCTTTGCCATGTTTAAAATGGAATTCACATCCTGGTACATACAAGTGTTCTATGACTACCTAGAAATTTCTTTGATTTAAAAAAATGTCAAAATATGTACGTAAGTATAAAAAAAATGTATAAATGTCTTAGTCATTGCCCATTGCTGTGAAGAAACAATATGACAAAGGCAACCCTTTAATTGAGGTTTCCTTACAGTTTTAGAGGTTTAGTCTGTTATCATCATGCCGAGGAGTATGGTGGCATGTAGGCATGTGTGAGAGCAGTACCTGAAGCTGCAGTCCACTCCTTAAGCACAAAGAGGGGTAGGGGACTAGGTTAACATATGCTTTTGAAACTCAAAATGCACCCCTAGTGACACACTTCTTCCACAAGGTCAAACCTATTCCAACAGGGCCACAGCTCTTAATCCTAATCCCTTGAAACAGTTCCACTCCCTGGTGACTAAGCATTAAATCTATGAGCTTGTGGGGGCCATTCTTATTCAAACCACTACTTTTTGATCCCAGGCCTCATAGGCTTGTAGCCATGTCATAATGCAAAAATACATTTAGTCCAATTTCAAAAGTCCCCATAGTCTATAACAGTATCAACACTGTTTAAAAGTCCAAAGTCTCTACTGAGACTCATGGCAATCTCTTAACTGTAATCTCCTGAAATATCAAAAATAAAAAGCAGGTCACATAGTTCCAATCCGGGTCACGTAGTTCCAATATACGATGGCACAGAAGATGCATTACCATTCCCAAGAGAGAAAAGGAAGCATAGTGAGGAGACACTGGACCAAAGCAAGACTGAAAATCAGCAGGGCAAACTCCAAACTCTGCATCTCCATGTCTGATGTCAAAGCGCTCTCCAGATCTCCAACTCCCCTTAGGTTTGTTGGCTGCAACAGACTTCTTCCTTGGGATGGTTCCACATTTACTTTGCAGCTTACCTTGTCAGCTCTCCTACTCTGGCATCTCCAACATCTTGGGGTCTCCAAGGCAATCCAGGCTTTACCTTCACAGCTTCACATGATGGCCTCTCAGGCCTCCATGCAGGGACACCCCTGACACATTCCTGGCTTCAGTGGCTTTCCTTAGTCATGGAGGGAGATTCGGCAGTCCATTTCTGGTGTCCTTGACTCTAAAGCCAGAACCGTGTGGCTGAAGCTGACAAGATCTTCTATTTGCTGGAGCTGGAAGATGGCCCCTCATTCAAATACATTCTCACCAGTTTTCTACTTTCTATGGTTTCTTTCACTGCCCAAACTTTTTCTGAATTCCTTTGACAAACTGCAAGTTTAGTTGAGTGGGGTCTTCCCCTGAGGCCACCACTCCCTTTATCCCATTTAGCATCAGGCTTTTCTTTAAACTTTATCCAGAGCACTGGACTCTTAGCTCCGATATACTTTCTGGTGCTCTAACTGTGCATTCTGTATTTCTCCCTGCCCCACTTGCTTCTTTTCATTGTAGATCTAAATAAAAGTGACCACTAGTAACCAGATGACACAGTCAACACTAGGCTGTCTTGAAATCTCCTCTTCCAAGGCCATTAACCCATTAATTCTTCAGTTTATCCTCCAGGAAATATTTAGGATAAAGTGGCCACATTCTTTGTCAAAATATCACAAGGATGGTCTCTAGGCCAGTCATTCTTCCCCTCTGAAATGTCTTAAGTGGGTTCCTATTATTCAAATTGCCCTCAGCACTGCCTTCCACGTTCCTACCAGGATGGCATGTTAAGCCCCACTTAAAAATCTCCAGTGCCTTTTTTTAGTCCAAAGTCCCAATGTCTTCCATATTCCTCCAACAAATGGAATGGTCAGGCCTGTCACAGCAATATCCCAGTACATGGCACAATTTCTGTCTTATATATGTCATGGGGCCCATTCTTATTTAAACCACCACAATGAATGAAACCACTGACCTCCAGGACTGGAAGAGAGTACCTTATGTTTATCATATAATATTTGTCCCCATTCAAGCTACTATATGCCAGGAATTTGTATACATTGTCTATTTAATTTTAACAAGAACCCATAGGAATTAGATATCACATCCTTACTTTGGAGAGAAGACTGAGGACCTGAGAAATTAAATGACATGTATAAAAGCGATGTCTGTATCATGTATTTATTAAAACAAGAGATTTGCAAACTGCTACTTATTTTTCTAATGACATCTCACTTTCTTAAGGCAGAACCAGTTTACAACGAAAGGTTTTAAATGCTTAGAACAGTGACTTTTCTTTGGGCGTTCTGGAAAGGGCCATTTTATCTATTAGGCATGGTAGGGGATAATGGTTACAGTCTATAGTTCCTTCAGAGACACACAAGATATGTATCAAAATCTTTTAAAATCCAGGGGGAAAACTTGGGTGTGGTTGCGCATGTCTTTAACCTCAACACTTGGGGATGTAGAGACTGGCAGATCTCTCCAAGTTAGAGGCCAGCCTGATTCACATAGTGAGTTCGAGGGGAGCCAGAAGTACATACTGAAATCCTCTATCGAACCTCATTTCACCCCTCCAAAAACATCAGGAGAAAAAAAAAATCAACTTCTATGCTGAAAAAAAAAATGCCTTGCTATACGTTATTAACATTACCATCCTTGTGGCAATGTAACTGCAAAATATAAATTAAACGTAAATGTAAAATAAGTAAATCCACATCCAGGTTTTACAAGGCAAAAAGACTTAAGATCAAGAAAGTGAAACTGTTGCTTTCACCAAGGTGTCTTGGGAAGGTGGGAGTGGTGGCAAAACAATAAAAATGTCAAGTTTCCCTCTTCCTGTTGTTGGTGTCCGCAAAGCAAGGTTAGGCTAGACAAAGATGAAACACAAGCAAGGGCCACCTCCTAGCTACACGATTATACAAGTGGGATGGTCAATGTGAGCCACCCTTTTGCCTCTGATGGCAGGAGAAGCGGCTCCGGGTGTTGGCCAGCCTTGTTCCTACTAGTCTCCAATTGGTCAGTAAATGTTGAATAAATGCAGCAAATACGTGTGTGTTCCAGAGACCGGTATACAGAGGCGGCCCAGTGAGAAGCAGTTACGCGTATTAAAAATAGTTAAATCTTCAACGGCGACAATTCCGGACACTGTCAACCCTTAGAAAACAGCGTGCGAACCTGCGCAGTAACTCCGCCGGGAGGCGTGGCACACGACTGCGCTTGCGCAGACCCCTTTCCCCGCCTCCTCCAGGCGTGAGGACCAGTGGGGCGGGCCGAGGCCGAGGCGGGTCTACTCCAGAGGGGCGAACTGAGGAAGGGGCGTGGCCCTCAGGTTGGTCTCCGCCACCCTCTTCCGGGCTCCGCTGGCTGCGCGCGCATCCTCCCCCCTTCTTTTGTGGTCCGGCCCATTGCGAGGGTGACAGGAAACCCTGTGCAGGGAGCGCCGCCATCTTGGGCCAGCCCGAGGAAGATCCTGAGGGAGCCGCAGGAGCAGCTGCCGCCACTACCGCGACTGCCGCCCGAGCGTCTGCAACCTCCGGCCAGCCCGCCTACCTGCCAGGGCCTCGGCCGACCGATTCCGGCCGCCCTCCCGCCGCGTCCGCCCTCCGCTTCCTCGTCCTGACGTCCCCCTCCCGTCCGGAAAGCTGCCCAGCCACCAGCAACCCCCCAGGTAACCAAGGCCTTCCGCAGGGGCCGCCCGGAGCCGGCCTCCGGGCCCGGCCCTTCCAAGGGGCGGAGGCGAGCCGAGAGGTAGGCGGGCGGCGTCCCGGGCTGGCCCCGCAGGCCGCGGCCAGCCCGGGGGTCTGCGGAGGGCGCCGGCCCGACAGGACTCTGCGGGGCGAGCTGTCGCCCGCGCCGCCCCGGCCGGCTCGCGCTCCCTGCCCGCAGCCCCGCTCCGAGGCGTGCGGGGAGGGTGTGTTCCCACCTCTGTCCGGCCTGCGGGGCGCAGCCGCGGCCTCCGCAGGCCCGGGTCTCGCTGCCTTTGCCCGCGGCTGCAGACCACCCCCGCAGTGTTTCCCCACGCGTGTCGCGCCGTCCTGCCACCCACGATCCCCAGCCGTGGCAGTCCCACCCAGCAGGGCCTCATCTTACAAAAGACAGCGCTTCGGCATCTCGGGCTGGCCCCCGTGTCCTTGTAAGCAGCCTCTCTGTAGTCCCGGCTGAGGACTGGGTGTGTGGGACTCTTCGCGAGGCTCTCTGAATCCCGGTAAAGTCCCTGGCAAGCCTGCCCGGGTTAGAACCTACACAGCATCTAGAAAAGGGAAAAAAGTTTGGGGGTCTCGAGAATTTGAGAAAAGACGAAGGAATTGGGAATGCTAACAGTCCAGTTGTGTGCCAGGCACGGGTTTAGGTGTCTTCACACATAGCTTGCTTTGAATGCCTTTTGAGAGTTTTCCGCATTTTTTTTTTTTTAATAAGGGGCGGGGGACGGACCGAAGCCAGAAGTTGTCCTGTAGCTGAGTAATGATGGAACGCAGACTGGCTTCTTCCAATCCTGGCTGGGTGTACGTTCCACGAGGGCTGAGACACACAATACTGGGTCGGTTCAGAAACGCAACAACTGAATTCCATTTTTTTCTCTATTCACACTGGGTGATAACTGATAAGACCCAAAATCTATCATGTCAGCTGCTACTCTGGCAAATGCTCATTGGAGGAGAGGTGGTGGTAGAATTTGCTCTGTCTTTGTGAAGAAAACTCTGTTCTTGGTGGCTGCACAGCCAAGGGTTAGAAACTCTTGGAAAGTTTACTGGTCGTGGCGTGTTGTTTCAATTACCTTTTATGTAAGTGTGGCTATTGAGGACAAATTTGACCCAGTAATAATGCAGCTCCCTCTTCTCGATTCCCTTCAGCAGGGAATTTTCTCGGGGATTCTGAGTAACTAGGAAATGGCAGTACCAGAGTAAGAATCCAAGGCACCGGGACTCTAAAACCTTAAACTTCATGCTTTCATGCATGGCCAAGTAAAATCGCCCAAACCATACCTACACTTTGTAGTTACTTAATTGGCCCTAACCAAGTTAGCCAACCTTCCAGACTCAGTGTCGTTATAAATTGTGCCCACATTGCAGTTATTTCAAGGATTAAATAGAATTAACGAAAGAAAGCTCAGGTTTGTCGTGTAAGTGCCTGTAGTTTTGCTAGCCATATAATGGGTGTATAATATCTGTTGAACGAGTGCTGTCCGAAGTATACTCTGGCTTAATCTTACCTGTCCATTTAGTAGTATATAACTATCAGTATATCACTTCTGACCTGGTTTCCTTTTTTGTGAAATGAATTTTTAGGATTAGAAATTGTTTATAAAGTAGCTAGTTTATATTAGGGGCTCAGTAATGTAAAAATGTAAAAACCTTAGATTCTAATTGCTATTGAAAATTCCTTGGAATTAAGGCTATTTTTTTAAATTCTGCTTTCTATTTTTCATGTTAAATTGTATATTTGTAAACTTAAGCTTTGCAACAGAGCTTGAAAATTTCTTGCAGCCAGGATTTATAGGCCTTATTTGCATACTCTTAGCAAGATATGTAAGATAAAAATGTTCAAACTATAGCTCTTGGAGGTGTTATGTCATTAAAAATGTTAGCAATGTGGGCCTGGCAAGATGGCTAAGCGGGTAAAGTCTTTTGCTGCCACGCTTGACAACCAGAGTTAGATTTTGGAACCCACCTAGTAGAAGGAAAGAATGGATTCATGCTAGTTATTCTCTCTAATATCTACATGTGTCCCCACGTGTGCACACACACAATCATACACATAAAAGTATTTTAAAGTATTTTAAAAGTCTGGCAGGAGACAAGTTATTATTAATATTAAGAGATACTATATTTCAAACTTTTTAAAGTTTGCAAAGTAAAGCATCAGTATAGTGAGCATTAATACTGTATTACTGATCAGTGTCTGCAGTGAACAGTCTTGGTCTATCTCTACACTGTTCCTCTTAACACTCACCTGGATCTCAGACATATCATTAGTAAACTTTTACTAATCCTTTCAAGTGCAGATATCACTGTTTTTGTTTTTGTTGTTGTTGTTGTTAAATATTTTTATGGAAATCAGAAAACAGATTTGGGAGTACTTTATTTCTTATTCATAGCACACTATCATTAGTGGGAAGGTATTGTCTTTCTCTTGGGACATTGTTAAGCAATCAGGAATTTAAAATTTTTTATTTACATTAATTTACACAAAAGTGTAACCTTAAGTGAGTTATGATAAGTTGGTCTCAGAAATAGACAGGTTGTTTTCCAAGGTTTTATTTCTATTATGGAAAGAAAATTGACCATTTTGATTAGATTGATTATTAGATTAACTGTGGAAGTTTTCTGTCCACCTGACTGACATGTGGCCAAGCATTCCAGAGTTCCAAGAATGGGCCTCTAAGCAAGGATGCACCCATTCTTGAGTTCCATGAAGGTAGAGACAATGCTACTCCCTTTTTTGATTATTGTTAAAACCTTTCCAAGTGGTTTGTGCTTAGTAGATAATGGGGTATTTTCATGTTGTTGGTGTTTAATCACAAAAGTAGTCTTGTTTCCAGTGTTTATAACAAAATGCATACATAAAAGCCCTAAAAGTGAAGAGCAGCATTCAGACGTTAGGTCACCAGGAGAATTTAATGGGTTCTTTCCCCTTGCTATTGAATTAGCTATGTAAAGATTGTGTAGTAATCTGAGGAATAGATTACAGTAGCTATAAACAATGAATGACAGTGTATAAATAAGCACATAGGAGTTAAAATAGAAGCCTGAGAAAATGCCTGTTAGTAGGAGCTTTGTTTTTTACTCTGAGTCCTCTACCAGCACCTTTAGAACTCATTTGGGGCTGGCGAGATGACTCTGTGGATAAAAGCCACGGCTCTTGTAGATGCCCCAGGTTGGATTCTCAGTACGCACATGGCTCACAATCATCCATAACTCCAGTTTTAAGGGACCTGACACAGAGCAATACTATACATGTAGGCAAAATGTTCATACTCTTGAAATAACATTTTTTTTAAATTAAAACTCATTTATATAATCTTATTCAGGAAGAGATCTGATTTTGTTTGACATGACAATGACTAGCATGCAATATATGTTTTGTAACCATTTAGGTATTAGATGTATTGACTCAGGAATATGTCCATGATTTCATTAAGTGAAAAGAATATGTTGCATGTTTTATACAATTGGTATGTTCCATCTTTAAATAAAGCTTATATACTCCCTTAACATAGGTATGTTTCATACTAAGGTAAAGTTGAAAACTCCTTTGTTAAAGCAACATTAAGGATACTTAATATTTAAAACTGGCCACCTGATTACATAGTGCAACAATTATCAGTGCTTATAGGTCATTTTGTGAAGGTTTCTTTTGATAGCCAAGGACAGTCATGTGTCCACCTTGCATGTCTTTAATAATTAGTTAAGTGAGAGCATTATATGGTCTTTGGAGTCAGGCCTCTGAGCTCAAGTTCTAAGTCGGCCATTTACTAACTTTATAACATTGGCCAGGGTAGTGTATTTCTCCAAATCTCAGGTTCTTCAATTTTTATATGAAAATAATAGCTTTACAGAGTTGTAAGAATTAAGAATTAGTATAAGTATTAGTATCAGTAACACAGATCATTACCAATTATTTATAGTTTCTTAAATTTGTGTATACTCCAAATGTAATTATTTAATATTTCTTATTCAGAGTGTTAAATTAGAAGCAAAGGAATTAAATGTCTGTGCCTGGAATTAAAGTAATCGCCTGGAGGAGGCAGGATGGTGCTGTTTGTAGAAGGGAATTTGTGTTGTTAACTGCGCTGGATACAGTTAGACTTGGTCCAAACTGCCTGAGCTAGACACACTGCTTTCCTCTGAGATCATTTCCTCTTTTGTAAAATGAGGAACCTAGTAGTTGTCTTGTGAAGACATCAATCAGATGAAGTGGCACTTAGAGTACTGCCTGGTACTTATTAAATGCCCCCCAAAATGGAAAGGATAGCAGTTGTGTTACTAATTTACAAATTGTTCATCACGCTTGTTTTCATAAACACAGCAATCACTTTGTTTTTCTTATAAACAAATCAAAGGCATTAAAGGAGATCTTATGTCAACGTTATCCAAGTAATTTTTATTTAAAAAAAAAAAAAATGGAACAAAGGGTGGCACTTCCTGTAGTCACAGACTCAAGAGGCTGAGGCAGGAGTATTATAAATGGATGGTGTAGTGAGTCCCAGGCAAAAACAAAATGGGAAGAAAATGCATTTTAGTCACACAAATTATAGAATATTGCCAAGCTCTTTTTTTTTTCTTCTTAAACCAGCCGATACTGCAGTGTTGAGTGGTGTTTGCTTTCAGTGTGCACTAACCAGCATTTCCTGCACATCCCCCACCCTCTGCCTTTTTCTGACCCTTGAGCTTTTAAAACAAACTTGCCCTTAAATAACAGAGGAATATTTTTTCTCTTTCCAAAGCTAGGCAGAAATATTTTGTTCACTTTATCAGTGGCATACTTTGAGAAAGCATGCATTACTTTGTTCAAAAAGGAGCTCCTTGAATCTGACTTTGTAAACATGTAATTTTGACTGAATAGACAACTATGGGATTGTTTAAAATTTACCAGTTTCTTATTTTTGAATAAGAAAGATGTTTTCATTTATTCGTTCGCAGAAATGGATAAATTTGTGTTTTGCTTGTTTGTATCTCATGTAGCTAAGGCTATCCTCAAACTTAGCATGTAGCCAGGAATGATCTCAAACTTCTGGACTGATGTTTTTTTCTGAGTGCTAGGTTACCGGCCTGTGCCACCAGGTCTTGTTTATGTGTGCAGCTGGGTCTTGGTACATGCTAGTCAAACATTTTATCAGTTGCGGTACATCTGTCTCTCTGTTTATGTTTTTAGGGTTTTTATTTGTAATTATGAAAGAAACTTGAACCAAAAATTATTGTAGTGAAGTAAAAATGAAGCCTCTGTGTTCATCCTGAAATAGTGATTATTTAGAAAACTACTACATTAATACTTAATATTTAAAAAAATTCATCATTTTGTTGACATTTTAGAGGATGCTATATGTGACAACTAGCATGTAAACAGTTAGCCCAAGTAGAATTAAATTGTAATTTCACAATTGCTCTTAGAACACTTGAAGTTAGTTGACTTTGGGACTGTTTAAAGGCCATGATTTTTGGGTGTTGTGTGTTAGGGCTGAAGCCAGGGGCTTGTGTATGCTAAGCATGCATTCAACACTAAGATACAGCACAAGCCCTGTAATTTTATTTATCTATTTATTTGTCACCTGCCCATCCATCTATCCATCTATCCATCCATCCATCATCTATCTATAACAAGGTCTCTCTGCATAGCCCTAGCTGTCCTGGAACTCATTATACAGAGTTAGGCTGGCCTCAAACTCCAGAGATCTGATTGTCTCTGCCTCCTTAGTGCTGGATTTTAACATAATAAAATAGGAGGAAGCAAAGTATGTACCCAAAATTTTAGTCAAAAGACCGGAAAAAAATAGGAAAATCAAGGGGAAGCGTGCAAGAGAACTAATTTACAAATGATTACTTTGGAAAGGGGTTTTAGGAATTAAAAACTAATTTGAGGAAAAGAATGTACTGTTTCCATACAGAGAAGAAATTAATACATTAGGAATTTCATAATCTTGAAAATTAATTTGAGGGTTCCTTCTACCCCTTGTAAGTAGCTGGTTCAGAGATCTGGTAAATAATTTAAATCAAGTTTAATCTTGAGGCCAAGTAGTTGTAGGTTTTTTGTTTGTTTGTTTGGTTTTTTGAGACAGTGTTTCTCTGTGTCTGTTGTAGACCTGGCTATCCTGGAACTCAGGCTGTAGACCAGGCTGGCCTTGAACTCAGAGATTCTCCTGCCTCTGCTTCCTGAGTACTGGGATTAAAGGCATGTGCCACTTTACTGCCTAGCTTAAGGCCAAGTTCATTTTAAAGTTTGAGTCTCTTGTAGTAGCTGGAAAAGAGGTAAGAGTTACTATGTCTAGGATCTCAGCTGACCCAACTAGAAAAACTCCTCCTGAAAGAACTGGTTAAGGGAGTTTTCTGCGATGTGGAGGACTGATTATGTGTCACAACATGCTGGGTGCATTGGGAGCAAGGAATGGACTTGGATTGACTGTACAGCAAAGTAAGGTGACTGTAATTATGTGATGTGCTCTTTTTAGTTTTCTGTATTTAAGGATTTCTTTTTCCTTGATTCTTCACCTATTGCAGATGTTCTTCCTTTAGATTCAGTTTTATTATGTTGAAATTTTATTTGAAATATAGCATAAAGTTATCACAAAATATTCATTAAAACACTAGGAAGCATACAGTTTTGAACAGTTAGTAAGTTTTGGGATGTATGGTTTTTGTCTTTCCTTAGCTGAAAACTGGTGAAAAATAAGTTCATTAGATGTTATTATCAATATTAGGATGTGTTTCTCTAGTACCTAACACAATGTTAGACACATTGAGACACAACTACTCTTACATCTTTAAGTATATTATTATTGGTAAGTTTATTTAATGTGTATGCATGTCCTCCAAAGGAAGTTAACACATGAAACATTTATATAGCATGTGAATTATTTGGGAAGATTATTGTTGTTGAGACAAAGGTCTCTGTATTGTCCAGGCTGACCTCAAAATCCTGTATTCAAACAAATCCTTCAGTCTCTTGAGTATCAGCCAGGATTAACATGTGTGTGATTGTGCCTGTGAGATTGAAAATTTAGGAAAGAAATTGGCATTTTTCTTAGGTTAAGTCTACCTGATGACTAAGGAGTAGGCTGTGATCTTTGGAAGTATCTTAATATGTAAGCTTTTGGATTTCATAAGTGTGAGTATAGCTTTATAGCATTTTTTCCCTTCTAGAATAGTATACAGAACTTAATTTATGTGTTTTTAATAATTAAATACTGTATTAAGTTGAGCCATATGAAATTGCTAATTATGTTCTCCTTTTTAAAAATCTATAGGAAGAACAGTTTTGTGTGGTAAAATCTAATTTTGATGTCAGTTTGATTTGGATTACATGCTTGTTCTAGACTTTATATTCTATGCTAAGTATTGATTTAAACTAGAGGAGCAAGTTATTTTTGTATTTATGTTAGTGATTACTTTTGACACTATAACTTATTTGATCAATTAACAAGGAAAAGTACCTTAAAGGGAGAAGCAACTATTGATGTTTGACTTTAAATTCATAAAGATTTTCTACTTTGAAAGATTTCCAAAATAACTTTTTTTGATATTTCCTAGAGTAAAACTTTAGAGTGTTTTGAAACAATTTTTTTCATATTTTTATGGATCTCTTGAGAATATTAAAGTAACATTCAAGAGAGTTTATGATCAGTTTGGGAGTTTTACTGACTTAGATCAAAATTTTATTTGTGTAGTCACTGTGTTTTCTTAATACATATGATATATTTAAAAGATATATATATGTAAGTGTGTGTATGTATGTTTGCAATATATCTGCTTTGCCTTTGGAAAGGGCAGTAATAATAGGTTTCTATAACTTGTGAACTGTTTTCTGAAGTAACATAGTTTTCTTTGTTTTTAGTGCCACCATGGCAACTGCACCGTACAACTACTCTTACATCTTTAAGTATATTATTATTGGTAAGTTTATTTAACGTGTATGCTTGTCCTCCAAAGGAAGTTAACACATGAAACATTAATACAGCAGTACCTAAACATACTGCTACAGAAGTGCCTGCTTTTATTGACTTCACACTAAAGCTTTTTGATGAAGATACATATGCCTTTTCCGTCATGGCCTGGGTACTTATCTAGTCTCTGGGCACCAGTGAAATGATGGTGGTTGTTCTTCAGGGCCACCTATGAACTTGTTAGTGTTGGGGTTATAAAATTAATTTCTCGCTAGTGCCAAAATATCCCAGTGTCATAAAAGTTTTCAGGTCTTCTTGAATTCCAAAATCGGTAGAGAACACCAATTCAGAATTGGTTTTCATACACACACAACACACACACACACACACAGACAAATAGTTTTGTTTCTTCTTAAATGTCAAGAGCTTGCTCAAGTTGTCTTAATGCATTTATCCATGAGTGGTTATAAATAACAGGTACAAGCCCAGATGCTATGCTGAGTTGCAGACAGTGGAAGAGCTCTTACAAGCTTATCCTGGCTGTGGGCTTGTGTTTGATCTCTACAATGGAAAACAAAACACAACAACCTGTAAATAAATTAAAAAAAGAAAAGAAAGGTCATGTCTTTTGCTTGGATGTCAAGTTTGTATAACTTTGTGAGATGGCATCTCTTGTAATGTAGAGGTAAAACAACAAGTGAGCCAAGCTTCCAAATTTTAATTTGTTATTTATTTCTGTTTGCTTTTGTGATAGTTCATTTGCATAGACCAATAAATGCACTTGGGATACCCACTTGGAAAGAGTTCAAATTAAAAAAAATCTCACCACAGTAATTTTTCTGTTACAAGTCCTGTTCAACTTGTTGGCTATTTACTAAACACTAATTTACGGTAAAATTCTATCTTGCTAAAAGTTAGAAGTGCTCAGTTTGTCTTTTGAATTCATAATAAAGGAAGAAGATGCAGGTACTCCAAGTGTTCAGAAACTTGTGATGTGTATGATATGCTGATATGCAGCAGTCATTGCAGATGATTATATGTGTAAAAATTGAGAAATATAATTGCCATCTGAAACATTCTCTTTTTTTAAACAGGGGATATGGGAGTAGGAAAATCTTGCTTGCTTCATCAATTTACAGAAAAAAAGTGTAAGTTCAGTATGAAAGGTAAAAAAGATGAGTAGCTTACTTTATTGTCACATTCTCTACATTTTAAAAATTACTGTTTTTAGTGTATTTTATGCATTTGATTTATAACCTGTCTCTGTATTTACACTTGAGTTTTTAAAGTACCATGATTATTTTTCTACAGTTTGTTTTAAAAGATTTATTTTTAAGTGTGTGTGTTTGTGTGTGTGCTTGTAGGGTTATATACATGTGAGTGTAAGTGTCTTTAGAGGCCAGAAACAACAGATCCCCAGGAGTTGTAGTGAGTTACGGATGGTTGTGAGCCATATGGATGTGCTGCTGGGAACCAAACTTGGGACTTCTGCAAGATCAGTACATACTTTTAATTGGTGAATCATTTCTTCAGGCTCAAGGGCCATGGGTTTTTTAATAGGTGCAGATAAAATACAGTAGTGTTGCCAGTTAAATTGTGAATTTTTTTAAAAAAAATTCATAATGTATGATTATATTCACTTTGGTTCTTATTTATTTATATGTAAATAAAGACAGGGTCTCACTGTGTAGCTCTAGCTGACCTGGACTTGACTATGTAGACTAAGTTGTCCTCAAACTCAAAGAGATCTGCTTCCTTGAAGGCTGGGATTAAAGATGTGCATCATCATGGCAGGTTGTTTTGATTTGTTTGTTTATTTTGATTTTTTGAGACAGGATTTCTGTGTAGCCCTGGATGACCCTGGTATTCAGAGATCTACTTGCCTCTGTCTCCAAAGTGCTAGGATTAAAGGTGTGTGCCACCACTGCACAGTTTGAGTTAATTTTTGTTTTTTTTTGTTTTGTTTTTGTTTTTTTGAGACAGGGTTTCTCTGGAACGCCCTGGCTGTCCTGGAACTCACTCTGTAGCCCAGGCTGGCCTCGAACTCAGAAATCCGCCTGCCTCTGCCTCCCAAGTGCTGGGATTAAAGGCATGCGCCGCCACCACCCAGCGCGAATTAATTTTTAAAAGTTTAGAATATTAAATTTAAATAATCCCATCTTTTTTCTTTTACTTTACGTATGTATCTTTTTAATCAACTTTTTTATTTGTGTGTGCCCGGGCGCATGTATGTGTGCATGCATGGCCATGCATGTTGGTGTATATGAATGTGTACATTATATATGGGCTGGTACACACAGGCCAGAAGAGGGTGTTGGATTGCCTTTAGTTAAAAAGTTATAGGCAGTTGGGAATTGTTCAGTGTAGGTGGTACTAGTGTAGGGAACTAGACTCTGGTCCTCTGGAAGGACAGCAAATAATGTTCTTAACCACTATGACATCTTTCCAGCTCCTCACTCCCAAAATTTATTAAGAAACATTTTTTTCTGTATGTATCATTTATTCACTATAATTAGTTTTGAAATAATTAATAGGATTCTTTCTATCTTTATCACAGTTTAGAATACAATTCTTATCGTGGGTAGTGGAGAAAGAGGCCAATATGTTTTAATTGATAAGCAAAATATAATTGAGAACATGGCATTTTTGTGCTGCTTTCCACACAAGTTTTCTGAAATTTGGCTGTTTTCTCTTCTCCAACAGTTATGGCTGATTGTCCTCACACAATTGGTGTTGAATTTGGTACAAGAATAATTGAAGTTAGTGGCCAAAAAATCAAACTGCAGATTTGGGATACAGCAGGGCAGGAACGGTTCAGAGCTGTTACACGGAGCTACTATAGAGGAGCTGCAGGTGCACTCATGGTGTATGACATCACCAGGTAAGATGTTGTCCCACTTTGGAGTAGACCACTACTTTGGGCAGTATAGTTTCTTTTTTATTGATTTGGGTCTCCTTTAGTTTGTAATTGATATCTGTAAATTAATTTATTTGGGTTTTACGAATTCTACTCTAAAGCTTGAAAAACTTAAAAAACTTAAAATAACATACTGATCTTCTTCCCTGGAAGTTGGTTAAAGAAAGACCATGAGATAATGGTGACCTAGAAGAAGAACACAGTCTGGGGAGCTGAGTTAGTTGTTTGCAGAGAAGTGGCTTTATATGAAACTTTCACTTCAGGGAAGGCAAGCCAGTGCTGAGGAATTGTTGTATTCAGTCTGTGTTAAAATTGACACCCTCTGTAAATAGGAGCAGTGAGAAGTGAAATACGTTTCGTTGGAAGCATGATAGACTGAAACAGATCCTTGTTCTCATCTATAGACCAACAAAAGGTTCTTTTTTGATAAGTTGACTGTTTTTGACATTTTGGTGTTGGTTTATGTATAATTTTTGAGTAATTACTCATTTACTTAAATTCATTTTTCTACCACGGATTGAAGTGACTTAAAACACTGCATCAGGATTCAATTCATAACAACATGGCTCTTGATGGAAACTCAGAACTTTGACATGAAGTCACAAAAGAGGAATATAAAAGTTTGACTTTGGAGCGTGTAGCCAAACTGCTGCTTACTAGACCCGAACAGTTCTCTACTGTGAGAGAAAAGGAACCGGTTGCCTTTCATCATGATGCAAAGTGTCAGCCAAAAGCACCCCTAAGAAGAGTTCCTCCTTAGGAGATAGAGATGAGTGGGACCAAGTGACAGCTGGAGATTGATACTGAGAAAGAGCTTTATGCTATTTCATTTTGAACAGTCAGCGAACCTGAGCATAAAGACTGAGCAGTGCGCAGGGGAGGAGCCCCTTGTTAACTTCTCTGACTTTGACACACTCTTGAAAATGCTGTCTTTAGAGTATTTATAGGGACTGATTATAACCGTGTACATAAAGCCTCAGTAAATTCTCAGCAAACAGTAAAGTAAGTCTTAATTTTCTGTACTGTACTGGGCAGTATGATCATAAATGGTCTTGTGGGGAGACTTTAAACCTGGCTGTTGTACAGAGCTGCTTCATTATGGTCATTGCTGCATTCCTGAAGACTTAATGTAATTGAAGGTTCCATACATTACCAATACACTTAAATGTGATGAGTGCTTAAGATGCAGTTATTTTGCTTTTAAACATATCTTTTAAGTATAGTAATATTGTGGTAAAATTTATGTGTATTCAAGTGTATTCAAGCACTTTATATGGAAACAGTAGAAATGTCCATCAGCTAAAGGAATGGATACACATCAGGTGGCATATCCACACAATGAACTGCTTTTGAGCTGTAAAAAGGATGACTGATACATACTATATGTAAGTGTAAATGCCACATGTGATTCTATTTATCTAGAATAGGCAGGAAGATTACAAGGGCATGGCAGCTTTTGGGCACAAAATTTCTCTTTTGGGGATCCTGTGAATGTTCTAGAATCTGATGGTAGTGATACTAAAAGTAAATTGTATGTTTAAAGGATTTATGGTGATTCATTTTATTTCAGTGTTTACTGAAAAAAGTACTTTGGATATTAGATTCCTGGGTGACTTTAGACAATTCATAGTCACAGGTTGCTGGTAGATTAAGGACACTATTTTTCTTCCAATTAGTCTGTCAATCCTTAACATTTTGCAACTTAGAAGCTCCCGCTTTAATAATGCTTTTTATCTTGGCATCAGCTAGAATTGTTGTAAGGTACTTTCCTAAATTGATAACGAAACTTATTATGTCAATTGTTTTGCAAAACAGAATGTGTTGTGACATCCATCAAGAGGTAGAAGGCTGAGCCATCCTAACCCAAAGCCTGTCTGTGTGTGGATTTATTTGTTGTGTTACAGTCAACTGGACTAGTGCAGATGACACCATGCTTTTTAAATTTGCTCGGATAAAGTGGAAAACTGCTGTAGTCTGAATCTCTATTTGCTCTGAGCGCCATGTAAATAAGAGTTACAAGATTGAAGCTTTCTTTCTGGTAGCTGAGGTCTTGAATTTCTAGATGAACTCATTAAATGCCTTTTTAAAAGGCAGGTTCATGTGTGTGTGTGTGTGTTGGTTTTTTGTTTGTCTGTCTTTTATTTCTGACAAAATCATAACTTGAAGGTAGATGCAAAAATATTTTTCCCTTGAGTGTATTATTGGGTAAACATTTTGGTACTGTTTTCCAATTTGTGATTAGAAAATATATAGATAATTTCCAGGAATGTTAGTTTTGACTCTAAACTGCAAATCTTGGTTCTGAATATACTATGTTCCTTGCTTGCATATTGGGGTATGTGTGTGTGTTTGTATGCTTTAAATACTTCTTATATAATTAATATAGTTGGGTATTGAGCTATTTAAAAATAATGAGTTTGGGAGTGGGTGGGTGAGCACCCTCATAGAGGCAGGGGGTGGAGGGATGGGATAGGGAGTTTCTGAAGGGGAGACCTGGAAGGGGGAAAACATTTGAAATGTAAATAATGAAAATATCCAATAAAAAAAAATAATGAATTTGTGGCCAGGTATGATGGCACACACCTGTAATCCAAGACATGGGAGGGCTGAGAGAAAGTTGGCTACATTAAGAGAGGGAAGATGGCTTGAACTACAGAGGGAGACCTTGTTTCAAAACACAAAACAAAGGCCTAGAATTTTGAGAATTATGTTGGTTCTGTTTGCAGCTGTTCTTTGGAGTAACCATCTCATCAAAGTAGAAATACACATAATTTGGATCTTTCAGTTAAAGTCTGTATATGTATGTACAGATTTATATGTTTATTTGCTTGTTTGTTTTTGAGACTGTAGTGCAAGCCATAGTACAAGGAATTCACGTAGGGCCACAGTGGCTCAAATTTAGGACTCTTGTGTCCTGCCTTAGCCTTTGAATTGCTGGGATTACATGTGTAAGGCACATCACACCTGGCTCTTTTTTGTTGTTGTTCTGAACAAATGGCAATCGTATGTAGAATCAACACATTTTAATTTTAACTTTTGCAGAAGAAGTACATATAACCACTTAAGCAGCTGGTTGACAGACGCAAGGAATCTCACCAATCCAAACACTGTAAGTCAACACTTAACTGTATAGAGATTTAAAATCAGTTAACTCAAAGAGGCAGGCCTTGTACTGGTGAGATTTTGTTATTTGGGTACTATGAATAAGAGACCATTCCCTCAATCTCTTACTCGTTCATTTATTCATTGCATTCATATTTTCTTTGGTGCTAGAGATCCAGGCCTCGAGTATGCTAGGCAGATGATCTGCCATGAAGCTACATCCCTAGCCTCAAGTATTTTTTATTTTATTCTTAGGCTAATTGAAGAAAACTTAGTTTTGGTTGTTTCCAGGTTTTCTATTTTTATTATACTTTTTTATATTTGAATCTTAAAAAAAAAAAAAAAACCAAAGCTATGAATGAGGTGGTACTCTTAGTTGGAGTTATTATAATCTGAAATTATAAATTTAAAAAGCTTCTGGATTATGTTTGTAACATATTGCCATTAGAGGAAACTGGGCAAAACTGTGCAAGGGCTCTTTTTGGTTTTTTACAGTTGCATGTGAATTTGTAATTATCTGAATAAAATGTCAACTAAAAAGTAAGTATTCTACATACTTTAAGTAATTAACTTCTTAACAAGATAGAAAAGATACTGAGATGTAAAGATAGCTACCATGCTAGTTTTCACAGTATGCAAAGATAAATGTGTCTCTGGTCCTCAACGGGTTATTGTCTAGCAGAGAGAACCTTCAGCTTTACAGAGAAGCCATAAAACCACCTGAGTGATGAATTAGAAATGTGGTGAATGATACAGTGATAGAGAGTGCAGTCAAGCAGGGCCTTCTGCAGAAGGCAGCTTTACAGGCGTCAGGTGTCAATGGGTATCCTGGAGGGTGTTGCAAGAACAGTGTTTCACTTAGCTTTGTACCTCCTGCACTTGGTAAGAGGCCTGGTCCAGTAGACCAGGGTGAGTGGTAAGAGACCTGTTTTGCTAGTGTGGCGCCTAGAGCTTTCATTTTCATTTATACTAAACTCAACTGCTGCTATGCATAGAGACCTATTTGTGATAGCTAAAAACCAAAAGCAGTCCAGCTACCATAGACATGTGAATAGCAAAACAGTTTGGTTGCATGCATCCCCATGACGGTGGGAATTCAGCCACACTGAAGAAGGAATTAGGTAGCAACATCGGCTTTGATGAATCTTAAGAGAATTTTGTTGAGTTTAAAAAGTCTAAAATGCTTACATATTCTATGATTCCATTGATGTATTTCAAAATGACAATACTGTAGATAGATAAAGAACAAACTAGTGATCGTCAAGGGTTGGTTAGTGATAGGGTAGTGGCATGGACACAGCCACATACATGAGTTTGAAAAAACAGGTATCTTAGGCCGGTAGTCGTTCCAATGTTAGTTTTCTGGTTTTGACTGTATAATGTGGCCCTGTGAGTTACTAAAGAATTTTAAAAATGCTCTTTGAAGCACGCTTTATATTACTATGTTTTCTATAAAATTGTCTTTTGTTTTTATGGAAAAAGCATGTACTTTTCATTTTTGTTAGTGTTTTGTGCCACTTTGTTACCAGACTACCTTTTCGGAGGAGGGGTGGGCAATGAAGATTGGAGAGTGATGTGTAGTTGGGAGAGAGAAAATACTTCTTTTTGAAGAGCGTGGTGGTAGAGTGGAGTGTTGGAGATTAAAGCCATAGCCGAGTGCCTGCTAGGCAAATGCTATGCCCACACTTCAGTCTAGAAGGTAGTATTTCTTGACTTGAATGCCTATCTTATAATGACCTTATACTAGGCCTGATTTTTTTTTTTAAGTGCCATTATTTTCTTGTTCAAATGACTATGAACACTATTTTCCTTTGTCAGTGATCACTTGCACTTTGAAGAATTTTTTTTTAATTATACTATTTAACTTATGTGGAAATAATCGATTGGTTCACTGGACCCAAATATTTGAAAGTGGAAGAGACAAATACTAATTTTATGTGAAAAAAAAGTTGGGAAGCACTTTTGTTGAAATCATTAATTCCTAACATCTGTATCTGGTTAAAAGTGGCAGAAAGGTAGGAAAGGGACTGATATCCTTCCCCCTTTGTGCTTTAAATCACAACCAAAATCCTTTGCTGTCTAAGGCTACCTTTAGTCTTTAAACAATTTTACTCGAGTAGGTAATGCCAAAGTAGATCGCGGAGTGTGATATTTGTCCCAGGATTTGAACCTATTATGTATTTATCCCATCCCCAGCTTCTTTCACAGACAGACAAAAGCATTGCTGATTAGTTGATAGACACTTACACTTCTCCTGGGGTAGCATCAGCTAGGAGAGTATTGTCTTTAGGTCACAGTTTGCATTCTCTAGGGTTCTAATGCCCTCTTTGCTAACTTTGTCTTATTTGAATTTAAGGGGAAAGTAATTACTGTTACCCTGAATGAATTAAACTAGTGGTTTTCAAGTTTCCTCAGGGTCCCAGAATCTTTTGAGAACCTGAAAGCTACAAGCCTTCGCCAGGGAATGTTCATGGTTGCAGCACTTGGCACTTAATTTTAGGGCATTCTTAATTAATTTTGCTTATTCTTTTGGCCTAGACCATATGTGAACAAACTGGCTTGTGAGCCATATTCACCTAATGAATGACTTTTCTATTTTTAAGGGATTTGTGACAACAATAAAAATATATTCAGCAAAACTTGTGTGGGGCCCACAAATCTGAAATACGCCTTCTCTTCCGTCACAGCAGGCTGTCAGACCCCACACCAGCTTGTGGCTAGAGAGCTCCTTAGTGCTCTTGCCTTACACTCTATAGTCCAGGGTTCTCAGGGCTCATCTCTTTCCTGTCAAGACGTTTGTATGGAGAGTTTTTATAGGTATTTTGTTCTAAGATACCTTTTCTTTTGTTCACAAATTAGGTAATAATTCTCATAGGAAATAAAGCAGACTTGGAAGCACAGAGAGATGTTACCTATGAAGAAGCCAAACAGTTTGCTGAAGAGAACGGTGGGTCTAAGACTTCACACTCTCCCATTGGGCTGAGAGTTCACACTCTCTCTCCCATGGGGCTAAGAGTTCACACTTTCACATGGGTCTGAGAGTTCACACTCTCCCATGGGAGTTTTAAAGGAACGGAGATTTAGATCAGGCAGGTTATTTGATATTCTTTTTAAAAACTTTTGTTCTATTCAGAAATCTCAATAAGGAAATAAAGTGTTTGTTTCTATGATACATGTTAGTAGTAGTGCAGCTACTGAATGACAAGTACAGATCTGCCCCTGTACCTCAGACACGTGCTCCTTGATGAGGGCTGGAGTAGGAATACTGACAGCTATGGGGTCTACTCACATGTAACTAGAGTGCTCCTGACTCTGCAATGTCCTAATTTTAGTCTGAATTTTATTTTTAGGCTTATTGTTCCTTGAAGCAAGTGCAAAAACGTAAGTATGGCTAAAATGTAGCTCAAGTTTCAGTTCCATGCAGGGTAGAATCAATGTGCTGTGTAAGTGGTGATGCTGTACACTGGCCTGTGAGGCCGTGGACAGTGCCCACAGCAGGAAGAGCAGTGAGCAGAAGCTTTTGTCTCACATTACAGAGAATGGGGACCTTTGTGACATAAAGGGTTGTCTTCATTGTGTCCACTGGTCACCCAGGCTAATAAATGAAACTGTGCTGACCTCTCACAAGTGTTTGACTCTCACAGCTGAGGTTGAGTTTGGTATCTTGAACATGTTCACACAGCACTTATGATCACCTTAAAGAATGATTCAGGGACATCCATACTCAGTGGCTAATGAGACACAGCGAACATTTCCTGATTGCCTTGGAGTTCAGCATTGATCCCAGCACTCCCAGTCATAATTCTGTATCACACCAGGCAAGGCCAGCCAACTCGTTCATGTTTATTTACCTCTGCTTTTAGTCCCAAGAGACTACGAGCTGTGAACATGGTTAAACATGACTATGTCGCCATCACATGGTAAAGATAGCATAGTTTTACACATGGCTGTTTATAAAATAATGGAAAGTCTGGAATCCTGTCGGTACATTGGACAACCTGCTCTCATTTCAGAGTGGCCATCTCAGTTGTCATGTAATATATTAACAGAGCACTGCAGTGAGTAGAAGATGTAAATATGCAAACTGATTTTAGAAACAGCTCAGTACTGGGTTGTGTACTCGCCACCAAAAACATTTCCTATGTTGTTCTCTTAGCTCAGTCTTCTGGTAATCTCTTATTAGATGACTGTGGGTAAGTGGAAGACATCATGGCAGTTCACTAAAGGTTAGCAGGTCAGTGTAAACGCCTTACATTTTCTAGAAAGCTGTGCTTTGTGAATAAAGTTGTTGATTGTTTCTTAGGGGAGAGAATGTAGAAGATGCCTTTCTTGAGGCTGCCAAGAAAATCTATCAGAACATTCAGGATGGAAGCCTGGATCTGAATGCTGCCGAGTCTGGTGTACAACACAAACCCTCAGCCCCGCAGGGAGGACGGCTAACCAGTGAACCCCAACCCCAGAGAGAAGGCTGTGGCTGCTAGTGACCTCTTTGCTCTGGCCCCTCATTTGACCTTTCACCTCTGTCTGTTGGAAGCAGTACTTTTTACTGCCTCCTTGTCTTCTGTACATCTTACTGGGTTTAAAAAGAAAAAACAACTCTTGTAAAAACAGTTTAACAATACTAAACTGCTAAACAACTAGATGTAATCAGGTTATCAAAGGCAAGTAGAGTAATAAATCTCTCCTGCATGGTAAATCTAGACTTTCCCCCTTTGATTGTCCTTGTGATAGGTTTGTCACCAATATCTGATTTAAACTGAGCACTGATGCTGGACTGATTTTTACCTTCTCTTTTGGCAAGGCTGTCTCTCACCGTACGGTTTAAAATTGATCTTTTCAGCCTTTCTCCCATCTTTAAACTGTTGAGTATGTCTGTTGTAGCCAGTAAGTTCATTGCTGTGAAATGACTTCGGATGGTAGAGAAAAGGGGTCTGCAACTGCTTTTGTTTTTGTTGGTTAAATTCCCTGTTGTAGGGGTGGCATTTTTCTTGATGAGGTCTGCTTCTGTCTTAGCCTTGCACAGGGAAAAATACCCACTTATCTTTTCTTGTGCTTAATTAATAGCTTTATCTTTTTTTTTTAATTTTTACACTATTTTATCCTTTTCTCTTTAACAGAAAGTAAATATGTATAAAATTTGAAGGAAACTAACTAACAAAACCTTCTGTGTATATTATTTTAATGAAGAAAATAAATTGATTACTGGCATTGGAACAGTATAAAATAACCAGTTTGTACAGTGTGACCTATATGTGACCATGTTACTCTTCCATTTCACACAAGGAAATAGACACAACTGCAGCTCACAAGTAATACTGGCTCCACTCCTTGGTGCTGGCAGTGTTTGGGGACAGGCATAATGCTGGAAAGAGCTCCTGCATCAGCGGAAACACTAGCAGATTCTATTCCATCTTTGCACTGTGGCATACCTGCTGATTTTCTTAACTGTTCTTGTGTAATCAATGTGCTCACCTGCTTTTCTTTTTGTAAACATTTTGTGTTATAGGCTGCATTCTTGCCTTACTGTATAGGAAAAGGAAGAAGGCTGGGTTTAATATTGCACATTTTAAGCTTTTATACCTTTATCTTGGAATGGTCAACTTCTGGACCAGATAGCCAGAACCACAGGTCTGCTGTTAAGGGATTTTAAATTGTGCATTTTTAACACTACAGTGAAATAATTTAGTATTATCCTTTGTGTTCATAGTATGAGGGGCTATCTTATGTCATGTTGGCATAAATTATTTTGTAAAAGGGAAGGTGTTTCTAAGTGTGTGTGCTGACATAATGTAAGCTACTACTTTGCATTCAGTGGTGTGGCCACAGAAAGAACACCTTGCAAGAGAAACCGATCTCTAGGCAGCATCTGCTTCACTCAGTTCTTCCTTTCTCTTGATTGGTTTCTTGCTAAGTTTAAAGTGGCTGGGAATTGAGAGGTCATTGGAAGTGCATGTAGGTAAGCCCGAGCACATTATATAAAATGTTCTCAGCTCAATGCTGTGTTTAAAATACACATTTTAAATCCCTCTCTACCAGACACTAATCTAAGTGCATCTTCTGGATTATAAACATGTGGTAGTTCCAGAGTTTTGTATAGTCATTGTTAAATAAAAGCCAAAACTGGAATGTGCAGAAAATAGGATTCGGTTTTTTTGTGGATTCACCTTTTTGTCCTGTTTAACTTAAAGGAATCTTGGAGTAGACTGATATATTCTGTTAAAGACTTACAGTGAACCATTTGCTTACACTGTTGCATCACAAGGGATTTGCCCAGGGACCATGATCTGCTGGTATGTGTATATATTTACAAAAACAAAAACAAAAACAAAAACAAATCACCCATCGGGATTTAAGGTAGCAATCACAAAGTAAAGACCTTCGGCTTGTTTAGGTGCAATACCCCAATTCCCAAAGTTACAGTGGGTCTTAATTGTTTTTGTGACAGAAGGATTTATTCAGACTGCTGTACTCTTCATTTGATGTAACAAAATGCTATTATCTAAATATTTGTAAATAAAGTACCTGTATCTAGATTAAATTGAACGTAGTTGCATTATTTTTGAACTGTAGGACTTTTTTTAGATGAATATTTGAACTATCAGTTTTTACTGCAGCATGGCGTTGTGTATGGTGAGGTCTGGGTAGCAATAAAACTACCGATTGAGCTGGAGTTTCATCCGTGTATATTGCATCTTTGAGGCCAGCACATTGGTAGCTAATAGTGTTCTCCCTTTTCTGTATGTGGGACCAAATTCTATTTGCACGTGTAACCACTGTGTAATAAATTTGGGAGCTTAAAGATAAGCAGATTGTCATATTGCAACATCTGTGAGCCATGGGCAGACTGGGCAGAGTGGATTTCTTGTTAATTTTTAACCTACAAGAGTTGTCTTATGCAGATGCCACCTCCTCTGGCTTTCTCACTCTGCTTTTGCTGTGAAGGAGCCCCTCTGGTGGTAACTAGTACTCCAACACGATGTGTAGCTGTTTTTTTCTCAAGTAAAGTGTTCAGTGAAATGCTGGATGGAGGGAGTTGGTTGGTGGTGGTCAATGGTACGAGTAAAGGCTATACAAGGGTTTTTTAGATGTCCTCTGGAACTGGCAAGTTTTTAGTGTGAGTGGTGGGTTAGGCCCAGTACTCTGCACATACCACGTAAGCATCCCCCACTGTGGAAGAGTAGGTTTTGAAATAGGGTGTTTTGAGAACTGCTTTAAATGTGAATAGATGGTTTACTTCCCTCAGCATAAACAAACAAAAAAGACCAGGCAATTTCTATTACTATTTATGTGGTAGTAGAGGTGGGGATTTATGTGGGAATATGAGAGAATACTTCACCTTCATTAGGTCCTGTTCCCATACTGTGTCAATAGTTGGGATTAGTCCATATTTCTAAGCATTTTGCAAAGACATAAAGTGAAAGTCTAAGAAAACAAAAGACAAGCTTTGTGTTGGAAATACATGCCTTCTAGATAATGTGCAGTAAGCGGTGTGACTTCTGTTGTGTCTTATAATTATACGTATCCTGTAATTAGCCAGATAGCTTAGTGAGGGACTGCTGGGCTGCACTGAGCTGACATGCTACAATGCTGATTGTGGCTCAAAAGGCTGTCTAGTCAACATAGTCAACATCATTAAGACTGTTAGAGCCACAAAACTGACAGTCGCTTCTAAAGAAATGGGTCAGTCATAGAGCCGAATGTTTAAAGGCTGTCTATATATACATTCACCATCAGAACTGAGTCTCTACAATATAATCCTGACGTTTTCCACCAAAGAATTACTATTTTAATAGGCTAAAGAAAAGCAGCCTAAGTGTGATGATTTCTTAATAGGTACTTCTGATGAAGCACTTGGTGCTAAGTAGACTAGGTAAAAAGTGTTAAGAAATGGCTGGGATATTGTTATTGTCTTGGAATAAAGGTAACCTGTGAAATGTAAAGTTTTAGACGACAGATGCAAATTGAGTGTACCTTTTATTTTCATATTAAAAATAAATTCTGGATCAGAATAAAAAATAATAACTTATTAAGTCTAGGGACTTTTAGTACATTCTTTTTCATGGTAACTAGACACACTGGCTTTATAAAAATATTCCAAGATTGGAGAAGAGTCAAAAATAGCCCTTTACATCCTATGTTAGATACACCCATCTAGTCCCACAAACACATGTGCTTTACAGAAACCTTGGTGTAAGTGGTACAGACTACAATGCACTTTCAGTCTTCACAGGGTCTTGATAATGACATTGACAATTCCATTAGAATGTCAGTGAGGTAGGAGAGTAGCTATTTCCTCTTATGGTTAAACATGACCATTATTCCTGACGTTGGCTGGAGCTTCTTTTCCTACAGTAAGACAGAAGCAGAATGGATAAGTTAAACTTCTAACCAGACAAGGCCTTACAGAATGTGGTGGTGGTGGGCTGACTGGCAAAATAATGTGCTTAAGGACTGCTTTGGAATTTGTTTTGTAGTGTTGGGGATTGAATCTGGGGACATACATGTGCTAGGCAAGTGCTCTACCATTAAGCAGCCCCCCCAAATGCTTTAAGATGAACTGCTATAAAATGATGAAAGATGAGGTTAGTTTTCCTGGGGCTGCCAGAATTCCAGATGTTTTAATCAAGTGCCAAGTGGCTAACATACCTGCAAGCAGGAAACTCAGTGGCGGTAACTGTTTGGTTCTTCTGATGGAACTTGCAGAACTTGGAAGGAGCTCTGAAAAGAAGGGAACTAAGTTTAGGCACAGAAGCCAGCCCCCAATCCAAACCAACTGAAGGCTTCATGCCACAGTGGCTCAGATGACGACCCTGGACTGAAACAGTGCCTACAACTCACCTGTGCCTCTGATATCTTGTAGAGTACCTCCAAGGCTCATGTATGGGCTCTGTGCCCATTGCCTTACAGTCTAAGCTCTGGAGGGCCATGTGCTCTGGGCCTTTACCTGACTTGCCTCAACCACGGGTGTTAAGATAACCATATTAAAATCTTAGCCCTGCTGCTCATTAAGTTTGTGGCTCAGGTAAGCTATTTGCCCCACAGGCCAATCAAAGAAGCAACTGTGTATCCAAACTTGGCTGCAACTGAGTTCCTTTTTCTACCACCCTTCTTCACCCCTCTTCTTCCACCTTTCCTTTCAATCTCTGGGCACTAGGCAGGAGAGAAAGAATGGAGGAAGGGGATTGGTTGATAGACTGCTTTCTGGTTAGGGGTGTTGAGTTCCCTGGGGCAAGTTTGAGCTTTGCAGTTAGGATATCTCATGATTTACACAAGACCACTTAACCACCCACCCACCAACTGGCTAATCAGCAGGAGCAATGCCCCTCGTCTAGCATTATATACCCTTTCAAGAGTCCCCAGAATTCCAAATGCCATACACTTGTGAAAACAAACTATCAGCAGCTGGCAAAATCACACCCCCTGTGAGAGCACAAGAGCAGCTCCATATCCCACACCTGAGATCAAAACAAAGCCATATTCCTGTAACATTTCTGTAATTTAAATAAACAAATTCTCATTGCAAAACTGTCTTTGGACATTCTTTGTAATTTACAGTATCCTCAGGATCTGCTGCTTTCTGGTAAAGGTAGATTGGCTTCTAGATCCTCTTCTGTCCTTTCTATACCCTTGACCTGTTATTTGTGACTTCATGTAGTTCTTTACCTACATAAAAGGACAATTTGTACCTTTCTAAATGGGGTGTTGTATGTGTAATGTTTAGTATGTACCTGAAAGCCATTTTCTGCTCATAATAATGTGTTACTGTTGGCCAGTTCCATGGGTTACTTTTTGTTCTTATTTAAATGACTGGTAACTAAGTCCCACACAGAAATCTTTGTGAGATCCAGAGTTTTATAGACAGGAAGTGAAGAAGTCTGCATTCAAATGTCTTTGAGAAATGAGAGGTACCACCTAAAACCCAGGAAAAACCCACATTTAACTTCACAGGTCTAAGCTCTTATTTCTTTCAAATGCACATGGCTGTTTTGCTGCATGTGTTTGGGTGCCTGGTGCTTGTGGAGAAAAGGGTAATGGGTCCTTTGAAACCAAACATATTACTGTGAGCTGCCGCATGAGTGCTAGGAACTTAGTCTGGGTCAAGCTCCAGTGCTCCTAACTGCTGAACCATCTCTCCAACCCTGAAGGTCTAAACTCTATTCTGATCAAGTAGAAAATAAAGAAATCCAGAAGACAAGGACACAGACATTAAATCTCTCCTGGGTCATCCTATCTCCAATTCTAATTCACTGTCTAAGCTACCAGCTTACCTATTTTTTCTGTACCTATAAACCAGGTAAACTTCCCCCAGTGATAGCAGACACATAGTTTTTTGGTTTTTTTTTTTTTGCTAAAACAGTTGAAGGTGGCATTTCAATCCCAAGTCTTCTTGGACCACCTACCCCAAAGTTTCCAGTATTCCAAGTAACTCTAGACTCTAGAGCTTCCTCTTACCTGACTATGTCCATGTTGGGAGTCCTCCACAAGGGAAGGCTCTAGATGAGACAGACTGGGTGATGATGCTGAGTCTACGGAGGTACTAGTGACCAGCTGTCCTAAAGCATCGACTTGTCTCCTCAGACTGTGTAAGGTGCCCTCTGTCTGCCGCTTTCCTTTGATCAATACTTCTGCTTGCTTAGACATACAGTGTCGGAGTTGAGCCTGGAAAGTGTTATCAGATTTGGGGTTTACATGAAAGAAGCGTTTCTGAACTACTCAGCTTCTTCACATTTGATAAGCAGGTCTGACTTTTTAAACAGGTATGAGGGTAGGGCATGGCAGTAATCACCAATCCTTGCACTGGGGAAACAGGCCAGACAGCTCCAAGTTCAAGGCTATCCAGTAGTTCTAGGACAGTCTAGGGTGCACAGAGAGACCCTGTCTTAAGGAACAGCATTATAGAGGCTAAAGAACACAGCTTCACATCAGGATTCTAGATTGGACCAGTGCCTTGCATGTGCTAGACAAGTGCTGTATCACTGGGCTATATATCCAATGCCCTGGAATTCAAATGGTCTTGGATGCTGATAGCCATTGGCTATCTGTGATGTCAGCTTCTCTGAACCTCTACAGTATGCTCTGTAAGCGTCCTCTTGAGTGCTGCAGTAGATTGGACATGGAAACCTTTCCCTACTCTTGCCAAGTGCCAGCTATCTCATAGGGGCTTTCTCTGTTTTTTTAAGAGGCAACCTTGAGTTGATCTTCATGGTGGCGCAGCCTTTCACGGAGTGCTTCTCCACGCCAGTGTGCATCCTTTTTCAGAGAGAAAAGGAGACCAGTGAGTCATCAACTGCCACAAGTGGGAGCCAACCATCTTTCCCTCCTACCCTGGTGCCCCCAAATCTGTTTTTAGCTTTACTGGGGGAGGTGAGAATCAAACTATGACTCTGAAGCCCAGGAGAGCTGGACAAACTTTACCATGATGTGAACTTGGGGAAAGTTGGATTTTTCTTCAAAAATCCTCTCATTTGTGGTAAACGGGAAGTTCTCTTTCAAGCTTTCCAACTCTCTTAAGTTTTCATTTCTTTCCAAAATAGCTGCTAGATCTGCTGGAAGTTCTGGAAGAAACTGGTTGAGATTCCTCAGACTGGTTCTGATTTCGTCTTTCACCTCAGACTTCAGCGTCCTCATTGCATTGCTGACCTCCATTTGCCTCCTCTCCAAGTCTTTCTGGTTTGCCACCTAAGCAGTGTGGTGGAGTTAAACACCAGGACTTAGAATTGAGTCCCTTAGTGCATCTTACATAGGAGGAGCTACACATCCTGGACAGGCTCAGTTAGTACAGTTCTGGATTTGCAAGCAAAGGACCTGAATTCAATCCTCAGAACCCACAAGGCTGGGCAAGGGACCATGCTTGTGACTCCAGGACTGGGAGTAAAGACAGGTTAATCCTTGGGGCTCACTGGCCAGCCAGCCAGCCTAGTGTAACAGTTAGCTTTGGTTTCAATGAGAGGTTCTGTCTCAAGGCAGTAAGAGCAATTAGAGTAAGATATCCAGTGTCCTTCCCTGGCCTCTACATGAACCATTTAAGTGCATGCAACACCCACACTCACATCAAACAATACCAAACAAAAAAAGGTGGGGAGAAGGTTCAGTTAGTACAGTGCTTGCCATGCATGAGGACTAGAGCTTGATTTCCAGCACTGACATAAAAGCTAGGTATGGTGGCATGTGCTTGCAGTCTCAGTGCTAGGGGCCTGTCCTAATTGGTAAGCCTCAGGTCCCAGTGAGAGACTGTGTTGATTAGTTTTATATCAACTTGACACAGCTATAGTCATTTAGGAAGAGGGACTCTCAATTGAGATGATGCCTCCGTAAGACTGGCAGACTGGCCTGTAGGTGAGTCAATCAGGCATTTTCATGATTACTGACTGATGTGTGAGGGAGGGTCCAGCACACTGTGGGTGGGGCCACTCCTGGGCAGATGGTCCTGGGTTGTATAAGAAAGCAGGCTGAGCAAGCCATGAGAAGCATGCCAGTAAGCAGTGTTCCTCCATGGCATGTTTCACTTCCTGTCTTGAGTTCTTGCCCTGACTTCCTTCAGCGATGGAGTGTGGTCTGAGGGTTGTGAGCTGAAATAAACCCTTTCCTTCCCAAAGTATTTTTGGTTGTGGTGTTTTAGCACAGCAACAGAAATTCTAAGAAAAAGCAAGGTGGACATCTGGGGAATGACACCTGCATTTGATCTTTGCCCTCCACATGTATGTGTACAGATGTCTATTGCTACAGACAAGTACACGTGTGCACGTGCACACAACATAAAGAGTCAGCTGAGGGGTTGAGGGAGGCGTTGGTCAGTCAGTAAAGCACTTGCAAGCATGAGGAGCTGAGCTCAAGCCCCAGAACACACATAAACATGCTGGGCATGGAGGCTCACTGCCAGCCAGTCCATCTAAAAACACATGGCTGGCATTCCTGAGAATGACAGCGAAGGTGTCCTCCAACTTCCACAGTCAGCTGAGCTGGCTCAGCAGGTAAGACATTTGTTAACCTGACAACCTGAACTGAATCCCCAGAACACAGTTCAGAGAAGAGAACAGACTTCCACAAGTTGTCTTCTGACCTCCTCACGCTCACCACGGTGTGGGCACCCACACAAACGCATGCACTCATACATAACCATAAATCTGTAAATAAATAATTTCACTTTAAAAAGCTAGTTCATCGCCGGGCAGTGGTGGCGCACACCTTTAATCCCAGCACTTGGGAGGCAGAGGCAGGTGGATTTCTGAGTTCTAGGCCAGCCTGTCTACAGAGTGAGTTCCAGGACAGCCAGGGCTATACAGAGAAACCCTGTCTTGAAAAACCAAAAACCAAACCAAACCAAACCAAACAAACAAACAAAAAACCAAAACATTAATTTTAAGAGTATATATTTTCAACCAATCCTTTTTCCTTAAGAGTATGTCTAAATTTTAAGGCTGAAAAAAAAAATTAAGTTGAACACTCTTACAGTCAGCTCTTCACTACTCCCACATTCCTCTTATACATAAGCTACACTGTAGCTGAATTCAGACACACCAGAAGAGGGCATCAGATCTTATTAGGGATGGTTGTGAGCCACCATGTGGTTGCTGGGATTTGAACTCAGGACCTTTGGAAGAGCAGTCAGTGCTCTTAACTGCTGAGCCATCTCACCAAGCCACGCCCACATTCCTCTTAAAGCGATACTAACAACAATAAACCCTGCCTGCACCCACACGATGGCCTGGGCAGGCCAGCTGGGGTTCTGGGGTGCACACCTGTTTCTTGAGCTCCAGGTACTCCTGCTGCATCTGGCTGAGCTCCTTCATGAGGCGCCTGGCCCTCTCGTGGTTGTCCTGGGCCACCAGTTCGATTGTAGCCATTTCCTTTTGCATGCAGCTGTTCTCCTGCTTCTGCTCCTAGCACACAGGGAGGCAAAGGACTTTGCAGCCACACAAGGACAGGTGTAGTTACTGGGTTCCGCAGTCACTAGCAATGGAAAGACGTTAGTTTCTACAGCTGTAAAATGGAGCATTCTGGAGGCAGGTGTAGTGTGACTGGAAGAATTTGAATCCAGTGTTTGAAGTCAGATCTTTAGCAGTACCTCTGACAAGTTTCCTTCTCCTTTCTCAGCCCCATCAGTGATCCACAAAAAGGCTGTTAACAATATTTTCATGGGTTGTAGGGATTATCATTTATTTATTTGAGACAGGATCTCGCTGTGTAGCTCCGGCTGGCCTGGAACTCACTGTAAGACCAGGCTGGCCTCGAACTCACAGAGATCCTCCAGCCTCTGGTTTTGAGTGCTAGGATAAGAGGAGGGTGCCACCACAGCCAGCTTAAATTTTAGACATCTAAATCTGTCTTTATGATCTTCCCGCCCAAGTCCTAGTTAAAGCACACCACCTTCTGAGAATGCATCAGATTTCCTTCATACAACAGTTCCACTCATTCCCTCCAGAGAGCACTGAAAACATCCATTCCTGGGAATCCACTGTGCTCACTGCTCTGACCGATGTGATAGCACCCCACCCCCTTAGGTCAAGGGTAAAAGCATGGTAGACCAGGCTTCCTGGTTTTAGTATGCTTGATAAAAATCGATGTTGACCAAAAAGGGCAGAATGTCACAAATAAGCTCTGACTGCAGCTCTGCAAAGGTGCCTACCAACTCTGGAGCCTGCAGTGGGCTGAGCAGATGCACCGCTCTCTATTGTATTATGCTGTCCACAGGATGGCCGCTGGCAGCCAAGTCTCACCATGGGCTTCAACAATCAATTATGACAAAATAAACCAATAATAACCACTGGGTTAGGACCTGGGTTGATGGATCATTTATTTTCTTCATAATGAAGCAGTGTACAAGTAAAATGCATGCGTTGAGTCGGTGTACATATTTTCTCTATAGACTCCCAGGGCAGCAAACACTTACCAGAAGGTTTTGCTCCAGCTGGCTCCGCTGCATCTTCAGAGCTTCCTTCAGCCCAGCCACCTGCTTCTCTGCCTTCTTCCTTTCTGTTAAGAACTGGCTTCGCAGGAGGCTGAAGTCTGCCCTCATAGCATCGGCCTCTTTCTGCAGGGCCAGCAGCTCACCTGACTTCTCTAGTAGCTGCTGCTCCCGTTCTGAAAGCTGCTCTTCTGGAATGTGAGTGAGCATGCTTAGGAGGTTTGGCCACGGGCCCTGGGCCAACTGTGGGCAGAGCTTTGTGCTCTTCATGGGCAGGCTGCCTATTAGTGAGTGGCATGTACCCTATTCTGCTGTTTCCCTCTAGTACTGGCTCTCACAAGCCTGCCCTGACCCACTCCACATGTTCAAGAAAGGTTCACCAAGAGAGAGCAAACTGACTCCAAAGTAAATCCAACTCTAGCATAGCTCATGCACTCAACCTTTGGCTGCTGACACTGTATTTCTCAATAGCTGAGGTCACTACTCCCGAATAACTTGTCCTTCAGAGACTCTAACATCCCACCGTAATACCCTACTTTCCTGTGCATGGTTCTTGAAAGAGGAAGAAGGGTATGAAGAGACACACTGGCCAGTGTCAGGGTCAAACTTCACCATAAAGACACATTCGCCCGACCTCCCTGCGTCCTTCCTTGGCCATCCTTCACAGGGCTGCTGCCTTCCTTCTGGCTTTGGCTCTCGTGCCTCCTCCTGGGGTGGCCGGGTCTGGGTATTCTTCACATACTTCACCATACAACCAGGACAGCTCCCCCCGCCCCCCCATGCCTGCCATGAACTTACTGGCCTGGGACAGCATCTTCTCCAGGCCCTCAGTGCACCGCTCCTCTTCCTGCAGGGTCCTGAGGCGTCCTTCAGCTGCCGACACATCTGTGAGCAGCTGCTTCAGCTTGCTCTTCTGCTCAGTCAGCTCCTTCTCCAGCTGCCCCTGCTGCTGCTCCAGAGTCACTTTCCCAGCCTTGAACTTCTGCTCCTCACCTTCTCTTTCTTTCTGGAGTTTTTGCAACATCTGAATAGAGAATAACCTGAGTCGATCATAAAAGAACCACTGTCCCAGACGATCCTCAGATTCTAGTTCCAAAGAGAGAAGCACTGACAGAGAGGAGGGCAGACAGACAGACAGACCGACCAACCAAATGCCAGTGCCTCTATAATGATGAAGCCTTAACATCCTATACATTATACAAACCAGAGTCACACAGAAGGGGCACATGGAGCAGTCTGTCTGGGGTGAAGAGGTGGGAAGCACAGAGCCCCATGAAGCAAGTAATACCCCCCCCCCCCCCAGCACAGTACCATTTCTTGCTGGTCTAGCTGGAGCGTGCTTTCTCTGATCTCCTCCTGAAGCTCCCGGAGTTGCCGTTCTTTTGTCTCTGTCTCTCTCTGGCAGCTCTCTAACCTGGCAATCCATTTGCTGATGTCCTTCTGCAGCTGTGCCTGCTCACTGAGCAATCCATTCTGGCACTTGGTGGTGTGGATCAGGTCCTTTAGGCAAAAGAACACACTGAAATGCCTCACAAAGCCACTTCTTAAGGTGACCAGAGTCAGTCTGAAAAGTGCCACCTGCTTTATCCTCTCAGCACACTTAGAGAAAGTTACCCAGGACTTGAGTGAGCTGAGCTCCTGGCTTTCCGTCTCTTAGTGCCTAACAAGTAAGATGGTGAAACTGCAGTGAAAGCTTCGCAGCCTTGTCATCAAGACAGGAATAAACACTGCTCTGCAAATAACCCAGGGCTGTTGAGAAAATGAAGGTGCTAAACTCAAGAATTAAGCCTGGCTTTGTTACTATATCAAATATTTAGACAAGTTCAAAAACTTAGAAAAAATTCTAAAAAATTTTTAACAGAGAAAAATTTAAGAATCTGAAAACCTGGGGGGCTAGAGAGATGGCTCAGCGGTTAAGAGCACTGACTGCTCTTCCAGAGGTCCTGAGTTCAAATCCCAGCAACCACATGGTGCCTCACAACCATCTGTGATGGGATCTGATGCCCTCTGCTGGTGTGTCTGTAGATGACGACAGTATACCCACATACATGAAATAAATAAATAATCTTTAAAAAGAAAAAGTCTGGCATCTTAAAAGATTTTTGTCCTAAAATGTTATGTCTTAGGAACATAGGACCTGAAGGTGTAGGAAGAGAGTTTAAGTGCTTCTCTAATTTGTTGAAGTCCTCTGAAACCCAGACTGCACCCTATTCTCACAGGCTGACCCTGAGTCACCTAGAGCAAGGTCATCAGAAGCCCAGGGCCACAAGCTGCACTAGTCAACACCTGACCAGACCCTGCTCTGAATGGACAGCTGCTCTGCACACGGATCCCTACATCCCAGCATCCCCGCTAAGGCTTCTGGGAACTGTTGTCTGACTCTGGTCTACCTTCTACCCTACTTCTTCTTAGCTTTGGGTAAACTTGAGTCAAGAGCTAAAATAGATTAGAGAACCGCCCGAGGACCAAAGCCTTTTCCGAAGGCTGTGCTGTGTATCCAGGCCCTATGGTGCTGTGAAAGGGCCCTACAGTGCCCTTATACCTACACCTACACACCTGCAGTGTGCTGTGTAAGGGAGTATAGATGACCTTGTGACGCTGTGTAAGGAGCCCTATGAAGCTGTAGTGCAAACCATAAAAAGCCAATTACACTTTGCCCCTTACCTGCTTTGCTAGGTCCAAATGGTCTTGAGTATTATCCAGTTCCTCCTGTAGGGAGTTTATGGCTTCCTGTTTATCTATCAAAACATTTTTGTAAAATGTTATTTGCAAGTATACATACAGCATATATGTTTACATTCTGGACCCCCCTTAAAAGTACATCAGAACTGAATTTACATTTATTTCTGTTAAATCAATGATGCCAAAAGACAGTTATATGTATAACCCTGTGGGGTTTAAAAAGGTTTCTATATTAAACAATCTCATAAACATTTAACTTATAATGTTGGTGAGATGCATGGCTTAAAAATGAGTATATTCTACATTGCTGTTGGAAATGTAAGGCTTGGTATACTCTTTCATGAAGACAATGTATAGACAAAATTGTCATCTATTACTAACTATGTGATCTTGAGCAAATCGCTAGACAATTAACCCTCACCATCAGCATCTGTAAGTGGATGAAATGCTGGTTTCTAGGTCAAAATGCTATGAAGGTTTATTTTTGATACAGTCTCATGATGCAGCCCAGTTGGCTCTGAACTTGTGTTCCTCCTGCCTCTGCCTATTGAGTACTGAAATTACAGGTGTGTCACCAGATCTATTTGTGTCATATGAATGAAATGAGACAGTACATACTTAATGACTAGAACATAATAAATACTGAAAAAAATACATCATTAGCTATAAATACTTAGCCATTTCTCCTAAATAAATTATTTGGTAATAAAAGACATTTTTACTCTTGCCTTCAACACTCCTAACCCACATACATAGTCACAATTACGACCTGAGGGGTGATGTCAGTTGACTGTTGTGTGTACTATAATGTGTGAATAAGTGTGAGCATGTGCCATCATCAGTGTGGAGGTTGAAGGTCAACATCTAGGTGTCAATTCTCAGTTCTTTCCTTTTATTGTGGTCC
>JADRCD010215485.1:0-11407 GCA_019843815.1 Montemys delectorum
ATGTCCTCCTTAGTGTTTTATTACACAACCAACATGTTTGGTTGCAGGATCCGTGAGTACAAAACAACAACAATAAGTAGCTCAACGCAGCCTAGAAATAATGAAGGGGCTTAACTTAAAATCACTATACGAGTACAAGATGAATGTTTTTTAAAAAAGAAGTAACAAAATACATTTACCTCTCACAAATTGTAGGCCACAATTCTAGAATAGGTCAAGCAAGTACAGGTTAAGTATCTAAAAATTTCACAAAACTTGTACTTACAGAAATTTCAGGGTTGGAAAGCTCATATAAAAGTTTCTTGGCATCAATGACTGCTTCATATAACCTCAGATATTGTCCATCACTAGCTACAAAGCACGCACTAGGAGAGTTGCAGTATGCACCTAGAAGGTATTTATAAACATTTAAAATGTAACCTTTCAATAAGCATCTTAAACTCTAAATCATTAAAATGGAAGTCAGTGTGCTTACCTAGACAGTAACTGGGTATGAGAGTAGGGAGCCATGCCACATTGGAAAAGGCAGAAACATGAAGAGAATTAATCCGGGCAAGTTCAGACACTCCTCCAGAAAAGGATAGTGGCCCAACTGGATCAACTCTCCAAAGAATAAGCTCACTATAAATTGCATTGGGATCTTGAAATGCCACATCAACGTTGCTTTTATTTTGCTGTGTCAAGGAACATTCTTCAATATTTACAGCGTCATGAGCTTGCTTTTGGTTACCAACATTTGGTGTCCTTAATGCATTATGGTGTGATGTTGTCAGTAATAAAGGCAATACCGAGTGGCAAGCTAAATCATTAAGATGAAAACGATGACCACAATATCTGGATTTGTGAGAAATACTAAGCACTGTAGAAAAAGCAGACTCCTCGGCAAAACTAACCAGCCACTGATTCAAAGAACCATCAGCATGCTTTGAAATCATCATAACATTAGGGGTAAAAATACTTAATTTTAAGTTATTCGATGATTTACTGTGACCAGAGGAGAAAAGCATTGATGTGGAACGAGTGAGGCCAGTAGGTTTCTGTTTTCCTTGTTGAATAGCCAAGTCAACATTCTTGGTACAGGCATACATTACTATGCTTTTACAAAGAGAGTTTGCATCACCTGTGGGGAAAGCCACAGGAATTCTGGAAACAAAGGACACCTAAAATGAAAAAAGTGGGTATTAGAACATATAATTACATAAAAATATGTTACAAAAAGTTTTCTCATGAAAAAAAAATAAACTCATCAAAGATGAGTACCTGAACTTGACGAAACATACCAGGCTGGTATTCATCCAGCCAATCTACATGCCAAACTAGTAAAGACCCATCCATGGGATGAATACTGAAAAGCATGTCTGCGTTTTTACTCCATTCAGACAGAAGCACTTCAATCTGATGATCAATGGCAGCTGACGATAATGGTGTAAAACTTGAACTTGGTAACATTTTGTCATCACCCAATTCCTTCTTTTCATGATTTATTTTTAAATCATCAACACCATCATCCATTTCTACAAGCAAGAGTTCATGAACCAATAAAATTATCATTACAAATTAAAACAGAGCTTTCTAAATGAATTCAAAGTGAAAAAAACATACTTTTTGTATTAACAAGAAATAAGATCAATGAAGTTAACTTAGTAATCAGACAGCTGGCAAGGCTATGCACATACACAAACATGTATCTTTACCTCTTTCAAAAAACCCAGACTCAATACCCTCTCTTCACTTCTGGATGAGGAATACTAAAAGAGGCAATTACACATTTTTTGATCAAATTTAAATAAAAAATAAGTAAAAGCTTACAAATTGGTTAGAAAATGAGACCACTTGGGACTCTATTCTCTCTTGCCAGTATAATCAGAGTGGAAGTGGCATGTACCAGTTCTGAGCCAAGGCAGAAAGAAAACCCTTGTACCCTCTCCCTGCCCTCTTCCTTCTCCACATCCAACAGCAGGATGAATACAGAGTAGTCTAAGCCCCTATATACAAAGCACTGTGGTGTTAGTGGTACAGTGGTAGGCATAACTGCGTTCTTCTTTCATACAGTTTCTCAACTCTAATGGACAAATAAATCAACTATATTTAAATTGCAGATTCAGGAAAGTAGTTGTATAGTGTATGGGATAATGTATTTGATGCCATTAATCCACACATAATTCATAAAGTCACAAGAACTTATAGGCTGACAAATCCAAAAGAACAGAAAGCTCTGAAAAGAAAAGTGATGTGAGCAAGAGTATCTATACCCAGTTAGTAAAAAAGCTAGTTCACATTTACATTATGCCATAATGACCATGGGAAATTATCTCGTACAATAAGTAGTTTTATCCTCATAAAAACTACTTATTTTGAACTGCAAATTTAAAATTTCATCCTTCTTAATCTTTACCTTCATCAGATTTTACATCTGCCTGAATAGAGTCTTCTCCACTGGCCTCAGATGAGGGCTGTTCAAAACTTTTTCTAAGTTGCTGTAAGAAGACTTCCATCGACAAAGTAAAATGCAACTCTTTATTGTTTAACCAGTGTACCACAAAAGGTCCACACTTCTCTTCATTTTCACTTAAAGTCAAAGATGTAATAGATGGAAGAAGTGGGATATCTATAAAGAAAAACAAATGACAAAACACAAATTTTGAACCTCTATAACATAGCATACACAGTTACTATTTTCATTATTGACATTCTACTTACCTTTTGTTTGAGAAAATTTCATCTAGTTTTAAATTTAACTTAAAAGTTATTTTACAACCAGAAATTGGAAACAGCCTATATGTCTATTAACTGATAAATGCATAATAAAAATGTGGTATATTTATACAACAGAATACTATTCAGCTGTTTAATAAAATAAATTTGCAGATAAATGGATGAAGCTAGAAAAATATGCTGAGTAAGGTAATCCAGACCCCAAAGGGTAAACATTGCATGTTTTTCTCTCATAAGGATGCTAGCTTTTAAGTTTTTGACATATGTGTTATAATCAAATAACCACAGACATTAGAAACCTAGTAAGGAACCTGGGGGAAGAAAAAGATCTCTGAAGGAAGAAGAAATAGAATATAGTGTTAAGGAGAGATAAAGGGGAAAATAGAATAGGGGAAATAAATGTCAAGGGATGAGAAGACAGGGCAAAAGGGGAAAATATGAAGAGGGACAATTAACACTAAAGGGCATTGGAAAAACCATATGGAAACCGTCTACTGGGACGTTTACATAGACTTTGTAGCAGCCAGCCTTAAATAAGTGTCTTTGTCAAATCCTTCCATAGAAGCATCAGAGGAGGCAGAAAGACTTTAAGAGCCAAAAATAAAGGACAACACCAAAGAAACAGTGTCTTCCGGACACAACAAGATTGATGCACATAGGAACTCACAGAGACTATGGCAGCACACACAAGATCTGCAACATTCAAGGCAGATGGGGTCACAGTCCTGAGATGGGGAGATGGACACAAAGTCCTAGCTCCAAAAGTTACTTAGCGGCCCCCAGAGGGAAATCAGTTTTCTATAAGGGAATGCCACTGGATATGTCAAGTACATTCCAGAGCATGCTGCATACCCAGAAGTAACTGGCCAACACTAAACAGACTCCATGATCAACTTTTTGGGTTGGTACTTTTGTCTTATTGCTTTTTTCTGTTTTGGAGGGGAGCTGGGGTGAGCATAACACAAACAAAATTCAATAGTAGGGGGGCTCTTAAAGAGTTTATGGGAGAGAAAAAATAGGATCAAAATATATTCTATGAAAAAAATTAAAAATAAAAATAAAAAAATATTTCTTAGCATTACTTTTATGTAAGTATTCAATTATGTATACTAAAGTACAAATCTAATCAGTTGCTACAAAGATAAAGTAAAAGAAAACTCAATGTCTATCATGTTAATGAAATCTGAATCATGTTGTTATCAATAGAACTATAAAAGCTGTAATGGACTTAAAAAATGCAAACAATAGGGCTGGAGAGATGGCTCAATGGTTACGAGCACCAACTGCTCTTCTGAAAGTCTTGAGTTCAAATTCCAACCACATGGTGTTCACAACCATCTGTAACGAGATCTGACGCCCTCTTCGGAGTGTCTGAAGACAGCTACAATGTACTTACATAAAATAAATAAATAAATCTTTAAAAAAATAAATACAAACAATATTCTCCAAATTAAGTTTTTCCATGATAAAAGATTAAAAAAAAAAAAATCAACAGAATTATCTGATTTATCTTTATTGAAAACAAAAGTAGAAACAATACTAGAATAGATAAATGGTACAAGAAAGAACCTTTCCCTTGATTCTACTATCAGAGGCAAGTTCTAATGTATCCAATCCAAGAGTTCTTTATTCCTTGTCCTGGGGTCTCTTAATAGCAGTAGGACAGTGATTAAGACAAAAAAAATCATACAACATGTCAAAGCAAAATATTGTTGAATCTCATTTCTAGTTCTTATATTGTCACTGTGAAAATTTGTTACAAAAATAACATTTTGTTCCTTGAGTGGGGTATTAATGCTCAAAGGGCTAAGTTTTCTTTATTTAGAACATCCTTGGTATTAATTATGTACAAGTATTACCTTTTTTAAAAAAAAAATACTTTGAGATACTACTTTAAATGCATCATCTGTGGTCCCTGACTTTTTTATACTCACAGAAAATGTTTACTCAAGTGAGAAGTACTTAATTCTCTAAATTCACAGGTATCCAGATGGTGTAGTAGGTAAATTACCTGTGGCTGGGTTGATGCTGGCCGCAATATGAAAGTGACAAAGTGCATTGGCAAGCAGTGGTGTGTTCCTATGGACATGGTGAGGATCCTGCTGATGAGGCAGATAGCCAGTATGTGCTACAAGAGCAAGTGATCTACTCCGACCTCTACGGAAAGGTCTCAGATTTACCTGTATAAATAAAAACAAAGTAAAATGACTGCTATATTATGATTGTCAGAATGAATAAAAATGCTATTTTATATAATTAAACATGTAAAAAAAGCTATTTTTTTTGCATAACAAATTTGAATCTTGAAGAATAGGTATCCAGCCTACTATTTTCACATTTGCTTTTGAACATCTAAAATCAATTTCCAGAACCTAAAAGTAAAAAAATTTAAAAAAACAAAAAAACAAAAACAATCAAAACCCCAAAAAAACCAGTAAGATGGGCATAGTGGTGAACACTTGAATCTTAGTACCTGGGAGAAAGGTAGGAAGAGCTCTGACTGAGTTCTAAGCTAGCCTCGTCTATACAATGAGGCAGTCAATGCTAAATAATGAAGCCTTTTTTCCAAAAATAAAGTACCAAGAAAGATCTGTCTACTTGTTGTCTTTGCCCATAACTTGTTCCCTGTAACTATGAATGATATTACCATGATATACCAAGTCATCCAATTGTTTTAAAAAGCATTATTTTTCAGAGATTATTTTATCTGATCTCATGTGGTATCTAATTTAAACACTGCTATTTTAATATTTCATTGCATGAAGTAATTCATACAGAACCAAATAAGGTTATTGAGCTAGTAAGAAGCAGAATAAAAGAGAGATTCCTCAGATAACAATTTTTTTTATGTGATTAATATACAAAGCCATTGAGTATGCCACACAGCTTAATTATATTCTTAGCCATCATCTCTGTGACTTCCAGTCCTGCCTGATCTATACAGGACAGCTGGAGCTACATAGTGAGACCCTGGTCAAACACTAAGAGAGAGGGGAAAAGAAGTTTTTCTTTATTATACAAGTTTATACAAATCATTTTCAAGCCACTTCATGTTTTAATATTAAAAAAAGAATAAGAAGCCAGGTATGGTGATGCATGCCTTTAATCTCAGCACTCAGGAGGCAGGAGTATCTCCGAGTTTAAACTAACCTGGTCTACAGAAAGAGTTCCTCTAGAATAGCCAAGGCTACACAGAGAAACCCTGCCTACAAAACAAACAAAAAAGTAAAACCAAAAAGAAAAAGAAAGGAAATACTGAGTCAGTATTTCTATTCTATTTTCAATCAAAAATGGTTTTTCACACTTGTAATCCCAGAACATAAGAGACAGAGACAGGATGATTGGCATGAGACTGAGATCAGCTTGGAGCCACAATGTAAGACTTTGTTTCAAAAGAGCAAAATTTGTTCTATATTCAATTAGCCCAAACGTCAAAAATTGAGTTTTAACATCAATACTTGTAAAATAAAGACGTGTTCTGGTGGGTCTAAACATAACAAATAGTACAACAGAATGTAAAAAACAAATCTACCTTATGCTCTAAGGGAAAATATATTTTCATAGTCAAATCTTTGAATTCTCAGATTTTATATTTACCAAGTCAATTGTTACCTTCATTTTGTAACTGATTAAGCTAAGATTAATCTCATAATTAAAGATAGCTTATAAGTTACAAAAAAATTACTTAGATATAGTTTCTTTAGTTAGATAAAAGGAACATTTCTCAAATTGTTTTCCTAAGATATACTACTTCTTATAATTTTATTGTGTAATCAAGAAGAAAAAAATACACTGTCTACAAAGGTTTACAAATCTATAGGAACACATAATATAATAAAAACACTTACTTCTAGAGCATTTTGAACTCGGTCTTTACTGGAAGCATTTCTCTTGAAGTTATTTGTTAAACTAACTGGTTCACACCAGTGGTTGCAGTCACTTCCATAAAGCAAGCAATCATTTGGTAAAAAGGTTTCTACCCAAAGACGACATACATTATCTTTACAGCAAGTCAATAGTACATTACATACAGAAGCCCTGAGGAATAAAAATATTTTAGAGACAATACTAATTACATAACATCATAAACATCCTGCAGTGTTTCTATGCATATTTAAACATATAACTAATATTAACAAGAGAACCAAAGAGATGTTCAGGTCCTCCTGAGGACCAAGGTTTGATTCCCAGTCCTTTTAGCTCCAGTTCCAGGGAACTCAACACCCTCTGCTTTCCAAGGGCACTGTAGAGACACACATGAAAATAAAACAACCATACATATGAAAGCTTAAAAAAAAAATGAAGAGAGAATGTATATACTGATGTCACAACAGAAATTGTTTATCAACCTATTTCTTCTGTCTAGAAGAATAGTTTTTGTTACAATAATTTTAAGATTTTTACTACATCTAAAGAGTAATGACTTGGATCAAGCCATAATTCCTCAGTTGACAAGCACAAAACCAAGTTCTTAATAAAACTTTCCTATTTATTCAGTGAATGACCATTATTTTTAACTATTTAATATTAAAGTGCTACTTTCTACAAAGTCATTAAGAAACTAACGTAAGCATATAGTATACATATCGTCTCCTAGCCTACCTAGGCCCAAAGCAGTGATGTACAAGAGAAGTCATGAGACCTGAACAAACCACATCCATCCTTAGCAATTCTGGACTTTCAGTTATTTCCTTTTATGACATCCTCAAAAAAAAAAAAAAGTATATAGAGCTATTATCAACAAAGAAATCTTTTAAAGATTTATTATTGTTATATGTAAGTACACTGTAGCTGTCTTCAGAAATACCAGAAGAGGGCATAAGATCTCTTTACAGATCGTTGTGAGCCACCATGTGGTTGCTAGGATTTGAACTTAGGACCTTCAAAGGAACAGTCAGTGCTCTTAACCACTGAGCCCTCTCTCCAGCCCCACAAAGAAATCTTCTATCAGGTAATTTAGCAAATGAAAGGAAGAAAGGAGGGAAAGAAGGAGGGATGGATGGAAGGACGGAGGGCAGGAGGGCAGTAAAACCAAAACAGGAAGGAGAAAAACTAAGAGGAACAAAATAAAAATTCTACAGCAACTGCCTTATCCATTCATCTCTTTGTAATTAAAAAGAACCAGCACCACAAAAGAAAACTGAAGCAAAATCAATGTTGTTTCCTTGATTGTTCTGAAGTCAACTTCAACTCCCCGGTGCATCCTCCCACCTCTCCTGCCTAGCTCTCTCACCCACCTTTTTGTCTATTTCTTTGTATTCCTCCTCTCCATAACTTCTGCATTCTTCCCTTTCTCTGCCCTGACATTATTCTCTCAGCCTCTCTGGGCCATGTTTTGTTTTCCTCTCCCCTCCATCTGCCCCTCACCTCTCCTTCTACAATGCACTCTTTTGATTTCTTCCTGAACCTTCCCTCTCACTCCTCATCACTGTAATGCCCATACATCCCATGCATTTCCCTCCTTTCTTCTTCTATCCCTAGCCTGTACTTCTTTCCTCCCTCTAATGTATTCACATATATACAGACCACAGCAATAAAATTAAAAGGAAGCAAATTTAACAAGAAAATAAATCAAAGGTAGCCACTCTCCCTCTGGGCCACTCCAAGGGTGAGGGGATTACCCCTTCCCAGTGTTTTTTATTCCTGTGGGGCACACCCCAAAGTATTAAGAGTAGCTTTGTAATTCTAATAAATAAATAAATAAGTAAATAAATAAATAAATCAAAAGATAATACCAAAAGTTCATATTGTCAATGAATAACTTGTTATCTCCAGTCAACTTTTGGAAGTTCCTGTAGGTTATCAGCAAACCTTCCAACCTATATTCATTACTTTTTAAATAGTAAAGAATATGCTTACTACACAAACCTGTCCATTGTTCTTTCTCAATTAAGCAGACTCTATGCATTCAACTTATTTTTAAAGATAAAGTTTCATGTATCCCAGGCTGACCACAAATGTACTCTACAGCAAGAATGATTTTGAGCCTGTGATCCTCCTGCTTCTACTTCTTAAGAGTATATATCCTAAGTTTGATCTTCAAAGCCACATTAAAGAGGGAGGGAGGGAGGGAGGGAGGGAGTGGAGAGGGGAAGGGAAGAGGGAGAGAGATAGGGAGGGAGGAAGGGAGGGAAGAAGAGAGAGAAAGAGAAAGGGGGGGAGGAAGAGAGAGAGAGAAATAATAAAATGGCCCAAAGGTAGGAGAGTAACTACTGCTTCATTGTTATTTGCAGGAACCTCTAAATGTCCCAGTTTTAGGCATCCAGCATCTGCTTCAGCCTTCACTGTGATCAGCTCCATCAAAACTTAAGTAAGCTAAATCAGTCCACAAAACTTCAGTAATGCATAAGTCTGTTTAGTATTTTGACAGTATAGCATCAATAAATGAATATACTTGGGCTGGAGAGATGGCTCTTCTCTTCCAGAGGTCCTGAGTTCAATTCCCAGCAACCACATGGTGACTTATAACCGTCTGGAATGGGATCTGATACCCTCCTCTGGTGTGTCTGAAGACAGCTACAATGTACTCATATACATAAGTAAGTAAATCTTTTAAAAAAATGAGTATATTCATTTATTATATATCAGAAGAAATTAGATTCTATAAGATAGTTCTCTTCGGATAGGTTTAAAAGACGAATTAACATATACAATGAGATCATTTTATTCAAAACACATTTTAAAGTATGTAGGCCAGAGAACTAGAACTTAAGTGAATCTGAGCGATGGTTCCTTCTGCTGGCAATACTGATTACGCAGACCACTCTCTCTTAGCCTGAAGACTGCCATAAAGTAAAAACATGACCAGTACTTTTCCACACTACACTTGGACTGGAGGGCTAGTATAAGGACAATAACTACTATAATAGGTATACATCCTATTGGTCCAAAGAAGCAAAATAAAGCCAACAAATGATGTGGGTACACCACCACAGTTCTACTTGTACATTTCAAATTCTGAAACTCAACAGAACCAAAAAGGTGAGATATACAACCAAATCTGCACTCCATGTAGTACAAGACAGATTTGCAGATAAACTTACTAAATGGATGTAACTTCACCAAATGAACACATAAAAATACTAACAGACAAATTTTTAAGTTCGTATGAGTTAAACTGAGCTTCTATGGATTAAACTAATACCCAACTCAAAGCAAGATAATTTAAAGAATAAACTCTATTTTCCTCAAAGATGTCCTTTCAATAAAGGGTACTTGGTTTTTTGGTTTGTTTGTTTTAGAAAAGGATATCAGGGGATTCAACTGCAAGTACAAATGAGCATGGTAACTGTCCAAAAAAAGTCTATACAAACAGCAATCTGTATAAGATATACACTGGAACACGAAACAAAAAAAAGGAAACTATGAATAACTGCATGACAAAGACATCTAATATAGAAATAAATTATCTTGGTCTCAAATTCACTTTGAGGCTCTCATGCTAAGCATTAATCATACTTGACCCATATCCAGACAAGTGCAGCCTGGCACAATCGACTGTTACCCTAATCTTCAAAGTTTCAAAGTAAGAAAACCAGTTAAAGTTTGGTGATGTTCTCTAATACACAGTGAAAACACTGACCTCGGCATATATTTGCTTGTTTTACGCCAGGAAAATCCATTTACAGCTCGTGGATGGGCCAGATATATAAAAGAAAAGTCAATTTCTCCTTGGGATTGTTTTTCTGAATTTTTATCTGGAGAGGTAACAGCTGGTCGCCAGTTTTCTACATTATACCATACCTTTAGAAGACAGTCATCCTAAGAAGAAAAAACCAAAAAGCATCCAGTGACCATGTAACCACAAACATTATTCAGGAAAAATGAAATTAAGGGTCTTTTTCTCTCTAAGCCAAAAATTCAAGAAAGAGTGCAATACTAGTTGGAACTGACAGCACACCCCTCTAATCCTGGAAGAGGCAGAAAGAGAGCTGTCTGTGAGCTACAGAGTGAGCTTCGGGCCTGCCAAGGTAACATAGTAAGACCATGTTTAAAACAAACAAACAAAACCAAAAGAAGCAAACAGAAAGAAAGCAATACTACCTCCAAATTATAGGCAATCCAGATAACCGAGAGAGATGGCAAGGCAGTTCATGAATTATCATTTTTAAGAAAATACTGAAAATGAAAATCATTTAATAACTAATATTGCAAAACTATTTTATTTAGGGGATTTATAAAAAAAAAAAAAACACAAACCTGACAGCCCGGGAACACACATGGTAAAAGAAAACCAACTCTGGCAAACTGTCCTGTGCATGCACGCATACAGACAAGACAGACACAACCACACATACCCACATGCAGACACATAAAATGTTAGAAATCAAGTATTGTATGTATATCCATCCTCATTTGTACTTAACTTGGGAAATAAAGGGGGAAAATACAAAGAAATTAGTATTAGGCTCCATTTCTGAACTTCAATCAGAATAAACAACTCTACCTCACTCCTTAAAAAACAAGAACAATTTCAAGGCATGGTGGAGCATTCCTTTAATCCCAATACTAGGCACAAGCAGACGTATCTCTTTGAATTTAAGGATATCCTAGTTTACACAGTGTGTTGTAACCAAGGTTCATAGTGAAACCTCGTCTTGAAAAGACTAGCCGGGCAGTGGTGACAAACGCCTTTAAGCCCAGCACTTGGGAGGCAGAGGCAGGAGGATTTCTGAATTTGAGGCCAGCCTGG
>JADRCD010215485.1:11507-36164 GCA_019843815.1 Montemys delectorum
AAAAAGACAAGACAAGACTAGTAAATAAATAAAGCTTTATGGGGTTTAAGAATACCTCATACTGGGCTGGAGAGATGGCTCAGTGGTTAAGAGCTCCGACTGCTCTTCCAAAGGTCCTGAGTTCAATTCCAGCAACCACATGGTGGCTCACAACCATCCATAATGAGATCTGACTCCCTCTTCCGGGGTGTCTGAAGACAGCTACAGTGTACTTACATATAATAAATAAATAAATCTTTAAAAAAAAAAAAAAAAAAAAAAGAATACCTCATACTGTTTCCAGAAGGCTTTGTGCCATAAGAACAATTATTTTAGACGAGTGGTTTAGGATCTGCTTTGTAAAGCAGTAATTGAAAATAAAATAATTTCAAGAAAATATGAAATGAACTGACAGTAACAAAATTATGTGCAAAAAACAAAACAAACACACAAAAAAACTGGTCCCCAATTTCCCTGTATAAGCTTTTTATAAAGTCTTATATTTTAAACCAAGTCAGACATATATATATTTCAACTAAAGGTAACAAACTAGCTTCTGCTCATTGATTATACCCGACATGCAAGGAAGGCACTTAGCCTGCCATTTCATATGCACTGCTTTAAATGAACCCTATGATTAAGGGCCTCTGAGGTGGGTACTGTCATTCCCATCAGAAAAGAAAGGCCAGAGATATAAATGGCTTGTCTAAGATGAAACTGGTAAATGTGTATTTCTACTTACATCTGTCCCTAAATCTAGGTTGTTTCCATCTATGGTTTTTTACATTATATTTAGACATTTTTCTATCTAATTTTTATAGAAATTAAGAGTATTAAGATCAGTAAATAAGGGAATAAGTAAATTAGTGTTCACAAGGTTCAAAAATAAATTACAGGAGGTTAGAGATAGCTCAAGAGATACAGTGCATGCTCAAAAAGCAAGAGGACCTGAGTTTGACTTTACAGGACCCATACAAAAAAGTCAGTTGCTCCCGTGCTTGCCTGCCCGTAACACTGGTATTGAGGAGGCAGAGACAGGAGACCCTGGAGGCTTTCTGGACAGCCAGTCTAATCTATACTGATATCCAGGATCAGTAAAAAACTGTCTCAAAAGGATAAAAAAAAAAAAAAAAAAACAAGGTGGAGATTGATCATGAAAGACACTCCTTGATTTCTGGCCTTTATTTTGTGTGCACAAACCTGCACACGCTAGACACACAATATTTTCAAAATTTACCTTTCCAGCAGTGGCAAAAAATTCTCCATCTGGTGAAAATTTCATTAGGTGGACCTGGGAAGCAGTTCTGTAAATTAAAAAGGTAAGAGTTAATCACCAAGGAAACTAGGCTCAAAATAATCAGTTCTTTCCACGTTAAAATCCAGCAATTTCTCATGTGTACAGAATTTTGGGTAACAGCTTCACACTCACTTTTTCCCCTTACGAGATAGGTCTTGCTTTGAGGCTCAGGTTGGTTAAACAGCAGGTTAAGCAGGCCTGTTTCTAATGCAGCTGGAAATGCAGAGTACCACTAGAGACTTTAAAGGTTCACACAAGGTTTTTGTTGTTGCTGCTGAGAAATTTTGTTTTGTTTTTTTCCCCTTTTTTGGTGTTGGGGATGAACTCAAGAGCCTGTATATGCTAAGTAGATGCTTTATTAGACATTTTCTCCTGACTCTTAACTTTTAGAATATTCCAAAAACAAAGTAGTTACTAAGAGAAACTTTAAATATACATTTCTAAGTCATGTAAATGCAGGAAATTCTAGCATTCAAAAAGTAGAATTAAGACTACTGCAAGTTTGAAACCAACTTGGCCTACACTGTGACTCCTTCAGGTAAGCCAGGGTTGTAATGGTGAGGCCCTGTCTCAAAAACCATGTCTAAAATTTTTCCTAAGAATCACACAAGTTATAATTGTTAAAAACAACCAAAAATCTTGACAAGTCTAACACCCAAGTTCCCTCTAAATATGAGAGAATGGTTTCAGTTTTCAATCTGGATACCTAATTTCCAGAACCATGTATCTCTAATATATATATATGTCTGTGTGTATATATGTATATATGTGTGTATATATAATGTATATGTGTATATATATTTTAAAGATTTCTTTATTTTTATGTATATATGAGTACACTGTCACTGTCTTCAGACACACCAGAAGATGGCCCTAGATCCAATTACAGATGGTGGTTGCTGGGAATTGACCTCAGGACCTTTGGAAGAGCAGTCAGTGCTCTTAACCGCTTAGCCATCTCTCCGGCCCCCAATATATATTTTTTAGAAAACAATGTTTTTAAGTGAATTTTGCCTTCATCTGGGATAAAATTTACTTAATGAAAGATTTCATGTGTGTTAATAGGAATTTAATAATCATGAATTCAGCTACTCAGCTTTGCCTACCTATTTGGTACATACTTGCCTTTTCTCCTCAAAGTACTCTTGGTTCACTTTTTCCTTCTTTTGAGTGCAGTGCTGGGATCAAACCTGGGGCTTAATGTATGAGCTAGCCATCTATATCCCCAGTCCAACAAGAGGAATTCTCTCACAATTCTTTTCCAATATAAGTAATCTCCGTTATCATTTACATATAAGATAGATTTATAAAACTAATGGATGAAAGGAAAGAGAAATGCTCTGCAGTATCATTACCATCAAAGCATTCCTCCTCAGATAAACACCGGCCCACATATCAGCACAGAGATTTTCACCTTTTCTTTCCAATCCCTCTCATCTCCTTTCAACAGAAGACAAGCAGGAGGGTGGGTTGGACAGGAGGCCATATTTATAGTTTACAATGTAACAGCATTTACTTATTTTTAAATGTAAATGTTTCTGCATCTAGGTGCAAAGAAGTGTTTATGTGTATAAGTTTACAGACCTACATCATTATTTCATTGGCTTATGGTTTTCCATGGTATGCCATGATACTGGTTCACTACTATATTCTCATTTTTGCTGCAACAACAAAGTGATGCAATGAGAGAGAGGAAGTGGGGTGTAAGCAAGCAAACATTCATGCTCTCACCAGGAGTTGACCCTGGGTATTGCTCTTGTAGTTTGTTTTCTAACATTATACTAAACATCATGGTAAAAAGCAACTTGAGGAATGGATTCATTTCATCTTACAGCTTACTGTCTGTCATGAAGAAAAGTCAGAGCAGAAATTCAAGGCAGGAGCTTGGAGGCAGAACTAAGCAGAGACCATGGAGGAATGCTACTTACTAGCTTCCTCCTCTTGGCTTTCTTCACCTGCTTTCTTATATACCTTAGAGGTTACCTGCCCAGGGACAGTACCACTACCACCTACAGCAGACAGGGCTCTCACACATCAATTATCAATTAAGAAAATGTCCCACAGCCTTTCCTAAAGGGAATTCTGATGGAAGTATTTATTCAATTGAAGTTCCTTTTACTGGGATTACTAGCTTGTGTCAACTTGACAAAAGCCCAGTCAACATAAGTATTCTATCTTTTATCACCGTCTTGTTTTTAGGCAGAATCTCTCACTGAACTTAGAGCTTATCTTTCTGCTAGACTGGCTGACCAGTCAACAAGTCCTTGGGTCCACCTCCTTCCATACCTCATCCCACACGAATTATGTAAGTGTGCTATTATGTCTGTCCTTTATATGAATGTAGGAATTCCATATTCAGTTCCTTATACATGCAGAGTAAACATTTACCCACCTTCGCCATCTCCCCAGCTTGCTCACTCATTTTTACTAATCTGGTTAATCCTTGGGATATTCCTATCCAAATTATAAAACTGTGCCATGAGCAGTTGTACATGTCTGGAACCCTAGCACTGTTAGCTTACAGGTGATTTGCTCCCCCCAGCTTATGTCATCACCCCTGTTATTATTTGTCACCCCCAAGTGTGGCCTACAAAAGGACTGCTCTTCACCCTAGCTCCTTTCTGTCCTCCTCTGTCTGCCCCTTCTCTGTCCTCATGGCTCTGCTCCTATTTGTCTGCCTCTGCCCCTTCCCCAGGTCCTCACTCTTTTCCCAAAGAAACTTCCCTTATACCAGGTCTGAGACTTGGCATGATTTCTCAGGGGGATACCTTGGCATGGCCAACCATGTTCCCCTTTCACCCACTGCTGCACTTAGGAGACTAGGGCAGTAGGGTTGTGAGTTCAAGGCCAGCATATCAAGACCCCTGCCTTTTCTTAAAGCAAAAACTACTCTTTTTAAAAGCAAAGCAAAACTCAGTATTCCTAATTCAATCCCTCTTAAGCTTACTGATTCCTTCACAGTAAACAATAAAGACAAAGGCACCTGGGCATGGTGGTGTTTGAACGATAATGGCCCCCATAGGTCATGTTTGGTGGAACTGATTTTGAAGGATTAGGAGGTGTGATCTTTTATAAATTTCCTTGGCCATGGTGTTTGTCACTGCAACAGAAAAGTAACTAGGACAGCAGCAACGCCAATATTTCCAGCTACTGAGGAGACTGAGGCTGGAGGATCACTTTAGTATAAAGATTGGCCTGAGCAAAATAGCAAGACATTTCCCTCTTCCCAAATGACCTCACGGTGATGTATAAACAATTCCCTTCTATTATTGTGTGCCGTGCTCATGTCACTCTAGCCACAAGTTAAACACTCACACACAGGGAACTTTGTCCTCGATGTCACTCATTTCTTTCAGGTTGATTCTTCTAATGTGACCTTCAGCTTTCCTTCACTTACCTTGCTTATTACTTTTGTCTTCAAAGCTCTTATTCATCTAAAGAATGTCTTCAGTGTTTTAAGGACATCACTAGTAAGGAATGTGGTCAAAACTGAACTTTGAGATGTATTCTAGTCATCTTAAGCCTCAGTTTCTGTTCTCAGGCTTTTCTACTTGCTTAATAAGAAACAGTATCAAATCAACAGTTATCATGCCTATTCTACGTTACTATTGCATTCTCTGAACTTTAACAGTCTTCCCTCCCTCCTCACAAATGCACAAAGGACACTTTATGTTCTCAGTTTATTTCATGGAAATTTTTGGATACACCCATAGGAAAGGATAAGCACCTCCCCCCTCCTTCAATAAATTAATAGCAAATAGTAAAACAAAGGCATGATGGCCAGAACAGCTGAAAGTTCACATCTTGATATGAGGCAGAGAGAACACAAAAGTAAAGCCCAGTCTTTCTAAAAAATGATTTATGCAAAACTCTATTCTCCCTCCATATATTAATGTGTTTCTACCCATGACACTTTTTCTGTAGATTTAGTATAAAAGTCTCTTTAGTGTATATATAGGTCTGTCATTTGATACCTGATAACACTCTACTAGCCGGGCGGTGGTGGCGCACGCCTTTAATCCCAGCACTTGGGAGGCAGAGGCAGGCAGATTTCTGAGTTCGAGGCTAGCCTGGTCTACAAAGTCAGTTCTAGGACAGCCAGAGCTACACAGAGAAACCCTGTCTCAAAAAAAAAAAACAAAAAAACAAAAAACAAAAAAACCCACTCTACTAACACTTCATATAAAATGGAATAAGAAGAAATCCACTTACCATCCTGTCATTTCAGTTTACCTATCTAACACTGGACTTCCCCTAACTGTTAAATGCAACATTCAAACAATTTTACAGATATCTGGAACATTTTATGCAACCAACAAATATCTGTTGAATGACAGAAACCTGAAAATGCTAATCAAAGTATACAAAATTTAAACCTAAGCTATATTTATAAATTCCTAGAAAATACATTAATAATCTAGTGTTCTTATCAACAAGTCACCTTTTACTTTGAACATTCACTATTAATAAACATTACTCATACTCTTCTTTCTGAACACTTCACATTTTTATTTAGAAATAAGTTCATTGCTTCTTAAAATGTCCATAGTTATACATACTGCAACATGTAAAAGCCTCTCTTCCCATCTTCAGCACTCATTTCTGTTAACTAGTGATCTACTCTTTTTTTAACTACTCTTACTTTTTAAAAGAAGGTGTTAACTATAGAACTGTACCTATTTCCCCTCAAGTTTTTACTTATTAGAGAAATGTTTTATTTGGATAGTCAAACCTATTAATTTTCCTTCTCTTTCACTTTAAAGCTTCGGTGTCATATTTAGAAAATCTATTTCCCTACTTCCAAACACTATTTTTCTTGTTCAACAGCAACAAGACATAAATGACAAACTGATGTGTGGACAACTTGGAGGACTCAGTCCTCTCCTTCCACCACATGAGGTCAGGAACTGAACTTAGGTTGTCAGCCTTTGTAGCAAGCATCTATGGAGTAAAGCCATTTCACTGACAACCTATATATTTATTGTAACCTTTGACCCTAATGTTTGTTCAGTGAATAGACTAAAAAATTCATATATATAACCAACTTATAAAATAAATAAATAAATAAATAAATAAAGGACAAGTTTACCAGTAAAAACTGCCTAGTCAATTACTTACTTGCAATGCCAAATGCATATCCAATCTCCAAAGTTTAGATCTGTTTTATCTGGATTTTCATCTTCAGCTTGCTTTCTTGAGTTAATATTACACCAAAGCTGCAAACAGCTGGAACCAGTTAAAAGACGATTACCTAAAGAAATATACATATATATGAATAGCATTTATTATGTAAGTTGTTAACACCAAGTTAAGATATATACTCAAAAATCTCTTATAATACTATAAAGTACAATAGAGTACCTAAAAAGAAACTGCAAAAGAATAATTTGGGGTTGGCTAGATGGCTCATTGAATAAATCTATTTGCTTCCAAGTCTAAAGACCTGAGTCCTAATCCCAGAATCTTCATGATGGAAAGATAGAATCAACTCCTCCAAGCTGTCCTCTGATCCCTCTGAACCATAGCAGGTACACACCCATACATAAATACACATAAATAAGAAATGTAATCTTGATAAAGACATATATGTGTATATATATATATGTATATATGTGTGTATATATATATATATATATATAAATAAAAAACATAAGAATAATTTAGGAGCTTGGATCTGTCAACATCCTACTTACTATAGGAGGGAATGATCCAATGAATCTGAACTCTTCCCTTGAGGATTATAAACAGACAATGGTAGCTGGGGTAGGGCCAATGAGGAACCACCCCTGCCTGACTATCTATAGGTTTTCATTCCTGAGACACAAAAGACACTTTAATTTTGTGTTATAGTCACTGGGAGAGAGTCCGTACTCTTGGAAATAGTCTCTCACTCAGTATGCTGTATGAAACACTAATAAAATGCAATGAGGAAGGAAGAAAAGGAGAAAGGAGGGAGGGAGGAAGACGGGAGGAAGAAAAGGAGGAGGAAGGAAGGTGGGAATAAAGTAAGGAGGGGAGTGGGAGGAAGAAGAGAGAAAGAGGAGAAAGGAGAGTACAAAGAAAAGGAAGGAAACAAAAAAAAGAGAAAAAATTGTTAGTCTAGAAAAAAACCACAAACTTTAGGACAGAAATTTGGAAATCCATGTATTTAACTCGTTTACTTAGCCACGAAAATTGAATCTAGTTGGGCAATCTTTGCGCTTCAGTTTTCTTATCAATTCAGAGCTTGTTAGAGTTGTAAGGATTAACTGAAACTTGTACAAGAACCACTGCAAAATAATTTTCATACACCTTAGAAGAATGGAATGTGGTTGGTCTTCTTTCTTCACTATCTGGACTCCTGCTTTCTTTTAGGCAGAGAAGGAAACAACAACAACAAAGAGATCCTCTGGATAAGGAAAGGCCAGGCTTTAGGAGTATTTGTAGCTTATACTTTCATTTTCAAATTTTAACAGCCATGTAATTACACTACTCTGCTGTAGAGACCACATGAGAGACAGATCACATGAGGAACAAAGATAATATACTATAAAATTAGCCAAAGGCCCCTGTATGCAAAGTTTTTCTTGAATCCTCTACAATGCTAATTAAAGTAATAATTCACAGATAAGAGATACGAATCCCCACAAAACCCTACAGCAATTCTGACCCACAAAACATAAGCAGAAAAATTAATGCTGCTTTATGCTATAAAATATTTACTTTTATTTGTATGTGCATTTCTGTCTGCATGTATGTCTGTGCACATCCTTTAGAATGGAGTTACAAATGCTTTTGAGCCACCATGTGGGTGCTGGGAATAGAACTGGGATCATCTGGAAGAACCACCAGTTCTCTTAACTGGTAACCATCTCTGCAGCCTCTCCAGCCCTGTATTTTTAATGCAAACACACAGCATAATACAGAATCTTGTCTCAGAATTAATTTCATCTATTCTGCCCTAATTGTTAAAAATCTATCAGAAAGTCAGGTCATTGAAATCTTGTCAATGAAATCTTATTCTCCAGAGAGATGTATCTTTTCCCAAAAGTAATAAGTACTCTGTATATCATTTATCATGTCCTATCATTTACTAGAGCTTATATTTACCTTCATTTCAATATAAATTATAAAAGGGAACAATTTATCTTACTTATTTTTGTATTCATCACTGTCACACAGATAAAATACAGAAAAGTAATAAAATTAACTAGTTAAATGACATTGTTCCAGTTATTCTTGTTAATTTCCTTACCTGCGGGATCCCAAGTTATATTATGTGCTATTGAGTCCAGAAAAAATTGGCCACTTTTCTGCCACTGACTATAAAATTCCTAAAATCAGAAAAAAGTCACTTAGCTAATTATGATTACCATTTTTTTAATCAAATGAACATGTCACGTTTGCTGTGCTCATAATAATACAATTGTTTTTAGGAACAAAATAATTGAGTTAGGAGAAATATGAGTTACATCAGCACTTCCCAACCTATGGGTCACATATTTCAGATCATCTTTGGAATAAAGTCACTGCTCAGTAGCAAAACTACAGCTATGAAGTAGCAACAACAATTCTTTTATGGACGGGGTCAGCACAACATAAAGAGCTGTGTTAAAGGTCACAGCATGAGGAGGGTTGAGAACCCCTGAATTACATAATGAAGACTGTTTTTGAAAAAGACTATTCAGACTACCTGCTGCTGACGTCTAAAAGTCTATTCTTAGTATAAGTAACCAATAAACATAGTTTATAACAAACATTGCCTATATTATTTGTATTTTATTAAAGTCTAAAATTTAACTTTAAGTGTGTATGTAAGGATCAACTAATTTAAATATCCTTCTCAATCTTTCATCTCTAAAGTACATTCTTTCCTTAATATAAGACTCCCATTCTTTCAACCATCTTTTATTTGAACCTACAAATCAGTAAAAAAATAAAATAAAAATTCAGATGTCAGTATATACACCTATCAAAACTCGGGGTATCATTACCACTTTTCAGAGAGAATTCCTGCAAATTGTCCTCTGGCCTTCACAGGTGGACTCTTCCCAGTTAAATAAGTGTAATGAACACTTTAAAAGGACAGTTTAATACTGTTCATTATTTAATGCAGCAGTAAAGGCCTCTAATACTGGATAAACTAGATAACCCATAGACAGTAACAGAAATCAGAGAGAATTTTGAAAGCTCTTCATGAAACAAACTGAATGCTGATGAGTGTCCAGCACTTGCCTGTAAACACAGACCATTGGAGGCCGAGACAAGACAATTGGGAGTGCAGAGCTAATCTGGACTCACAGTAAGTTCTGTGCTTATCTTGTGCTATGTGGCAAGATTCTGTTCCAAAAAGAGCAATAAAGTGTACAGGAGACGGGATAGAAGGTAATTCATAAGATAGTACTGACTCAAGTAAAAGCAATCTCAAAATGGTCAGTATATAAGGGTATTTCTACCACTAAAACACCACTTGATTCTCTACATTTCTGATCTTTAATATATCATCCTTATAACAACTCTATTACAAATGAACAAGTCCCAGTTAATTTTGGAGTTGAACAAAGAGGCTCATAAGGTGGTTTCTATTAAAATCACTTAAGAGCCCAGATTGGTGGCAAATGTGTTTAATCCCAGCACTCCTGAGGCAGAGCAGACATCTCTACAGCCTAGTCTACATACTGAGCTCCAGGACAGCCAGGGCTAAACAGAGAAACCCTATCTTGAAAAACGAATTAAGTTCACTTAAGTAAAAGCTACAGAAACAGACAGCAATCCTACAATCTCTAACCCTATCCCTCCACTTCCCTATGCTGGTGCTTTCATGTGGCTCAGGAATCACTGGCTTAATCTTCACGGTGACTACAAGGACATGGGAAAGAATATGACCTGCCTGTTATAGTCAATAGCACTAAAATACATGAAATCTAAGTACATACTCCCAATATTTATAAGCTAGTTAATAAGCTTTCTAATTTCTCATATACTTTCCTTATAAAGAACATTTATTCATCTGATAGCAACTATATTACATAATATAATAAAAGCAAAAAACAAAGTCCTAGAAATGTTTTAATACTGAAAACAAAACATGCAACTGTAAGAATAAACATATGAAAAGACAGAAAACTTAAGAGTGCTGTATAGGCCAAATAATAAGGTGCCACTTGGCTAAACAATGCTGTCTGACAGTAGCAATAAAGTAACTTCCAAACTTTAAGTTTGGAAGTTTACACTTTATTATCAAATAAAACTGTTAGAAGGAAAACAAAACACTTTATATTTTGATGACAAAATTTAGTCTAATTCAATTCAAATAAAAAATTTAATTATATTTTAAGATGAAAATCGAACTTAACATGTATCTTCAATTATAGTCCATAACTTATACTAGTTAAAACTATGGTCATTTTGATTCTCAGTTCAATTCCTAAAAGAAAAAATAATAAATTACTGACCAAGTTTTTCCTTTTTTTCGGCAGACTGACTGGTTCAAAAACAGAGATAACATTTCCATAGGATGCTGCAATCTTTTAAAAAGAAAAGCAAATATAAATTTAAAATACTTATAGACCAACAAACAAATGGAATAACTATTGCAATTACATAAAATATGCAAATACATGGTTTCACCCATTGGTATTTAAGAATGTCAACTTGGAAGACATCACATGGTATTAGAATCCCAGTACTGCTACCTTTTTTATGTATACTCAGAGACGTCTCTATCTGCATTTATAATATATATAACACTATCTTTTGAATAGTCCTATGGTCAAGAAATGAAAAGAACAGTCATAAAATACTTAGCATGTAATAAATAATGTATATTATAATGACAACTATTTCCCTCAAAGAGGAAGCATGCAAATCAATCTTTGCCAAATACAAAATCTGACATGATTTTAAAATTAGTTTTAAGGTTATCTATCTTTGGAGCTCATAATTCTCCCAACAAATAATTTTATTTCATAAAAGTAAAACAAAACCTATTCTTTATAAACACAATTAGTACAATTCTTAACATTTTATGTTTTTGAAATTTCTTTTTCATTTTTTATTTTGTGGAAGGGCAAGAACACATAATTTGAACACAGATCTCTGTATAAGTATCCTGGCAAATGAACTACATATTTAATTCCTTCTTAAATTTACCCTTTAAGTCAGCAACTACAATAGCTTGAATGAACCTATCAAAATATCAGTAATCAACTAGACATGATGGCATAAACCTGTCATCCTAGAATATAGAAGAATATGGGAAAAGAATCATAGATCAGCCTCAGATATACAGTTAAGACCCTATCTCAAAATCAAAAACAAAAACAAATTAAACCAAACAGATAACAAATAAGTAAGTAAATATATATATATATATATATATATATAAAAATAAGGCAAGTAGCCTGGGCATGGTGGAGGCAGGCTGATCTCTGTGAGTTCAAGGCCAATCTGGTCTACATAGTTCCAAGCCAGCCAGATTACAAAAAAAAAAAAAAGAAAAGAAAAGAAAACTAGAAATTAATAAAAGAACAATATGTTCTAGTGGAGAAAAAGAGATGAGATATTACATATAAAAAACTTCAAAACAAGTATGTTAAATGAATTGAGTTTATAGAATACACAAATCAGCTGCACTGTGTTGAGCTAGGAAATACAGGGCTCTAAGTATGAGTTGGTTTTAAAAATGTAATTAAGTTTTCATTCAATTTTAAAATGAAGGCATATTATTAACACAGTTATAAACAACACATATTTAAAGTGACTCATGACCAACTAGAAGTGTTGTTTGTAACAGAATGAACACAAGACTAAAAGATAGGTCTGAGCCATATTATACAATGATTCATGCCATTGTGAACAATTTGAATTTTTCCAAGATAATAAGTTTTGAAGCTGAAAAACAAGAAATACACAGGTACAGTTTCTTGCAATAATTTGGTAGTTATACAAAGAAAAAAATGTTAGTGGTAAACGTTGCTGATGTCAAGTAGTATTTTCTTTCTTAAAGACAGTCAGAAGTACCTTAGCATAATACCCTAAAAATGTTCTTCCTGATACTTTACAGACCTATTCACCTATCCTTAAGCAACCCTGTGGTCCCCTACTCCTAGGAGGCCACCAGATGGATGTCAAACTTAGTCCAGATACAAGATAGGCTCAGCATACTAAGGAACAGAACTCCTGAACTCAAAAAACCTTCCTGCTTAGGTCTCCAAGAAGCTGGGACTACAGATACGTGCCATCCTACCTGGCTTCCTGATACTTTAAGAAAGAAAGGCTTTGACCATAGCACTACCTGTTAATAAGAAAACTTACCTTTTATTAGTTTGATCATAGAACCAAATTACTTCCTCCTAACCTAGATAATTGTATAATTTAGAAAATCTTCATGAAAAGCTTTCACTGGAAGCTATCACATTTCCAGCATTACTTAGCTCTATGAAACTGACTGGTATTTAAATAAGTTTTTAATAATAACAAAAGATTACAGAACTACAGAGCTAAGAGAGCAAACACTAAAACCATGAGAAACAAAAAATCCTCACAATTTTAGAATCCTAAAAAGAAGAACAAGTTGAGTTCTAAACAAGAGGCAAATAGATCAGAGATATTTCCAACTACATAGAAAAGAAGACCTACACTTTATCTTCATATTTGCTCCTGTGAGCATTTTGCTCTCCTTCTAAGAAGGAGCGAAGCACCCACACTTTGGTCTTCCATCTTTTTGAGCTTCATGTGGCCTGTGAATTGAATCCTGGTTATTTGGAGCTTTTGGGCTAGTATCCACTTATCGGTGAATGCATACCATGTGTTTTCTTTTGCAACTTTACCTCACTCAGAATGATATTTTCTAGTTCTATCCATTTGCCTAAGAATTTCATGAATCCATCATTTTTAATAGCTGAGCAGTACTCCATTGTGTAAATGTACCACAATTTCTGTATCCATTCCTCTGTTGAGGGACATCTGGGTTGTTTCCAGTTTCTCGCTATTATAAATAAGGCTGCTATGAACATGGTGGAGCATGTGTCCTTATTACATGTTGGAGTATCTTCTGAGTATATGCCCAAGAGTGGGATAGCTAGGTCCTCTGGTAGTACTATGTCCAATTTCAGGAAGAACTGCCAGACTGATTTCCAGAGGGTTTGTACTAGCTTGCAATCCCACTAGCAGTGGAGGAGTGCTCCTCTTTCTCCATATCCTCACCAGCATCTGCTGTCACCTGAGTTTTTGATTTTAGCCATTCTGACTGGTGTAAGGAAAAGCCAACCAGAGACTGTCCCTCCTGGGGATTCATCCCATAAACAGTTACCAAACCCAGACACTATTGTAGAAGCTAAAAAGTGCATACTGAAAGGAGCCTGATATGAAGGGGTTTGCAACCCCATAGGAAGAACAACAATATAAACCAACCAGACCCCCCAGAACTCCCAGGGACTAAGCCATCAACAAAGAAGTATACATGGCTCCAGCTGCATATGTAGCAGAGGATGGCCTTGTCATTGCACCAATGGAAGAAGAGGTCCTTGGTCCTATGAAGGTTCGACAGATGCCCCAGTATAGGGGAATTGAGGGTGGGGAGGTGGAAGTGGGTGAGTGGGTGGAGGAACACCCTCACAGAAGCAGGGGGAAGGAGGATGTGATAGGGTGTTTCTGGGAGGGAGGGAAACAGGGAAAGGGGACAACATTTGAAACGTAAACAAAGAAAATACTCAATTTAAAAAAAAAAAAAAGAAAGAAGACCTATAAGGTGACAAAAGACAACAGAAGTAGTACAACAAATAGATAAAGACTGAAACAGAAACATCTTTTATGAAAAGTATCATAAAGTAGCTAACATGGTGGTGTGCCTTTAATCCCAGCAGTAAGGAGGCAAGCCACCTAATCTACAAAGCGAGTTCCAAGTTGGGCAGATCCTGTCTCAAAAACAAATAAATAGGCCTATCAACTATACTAACTTGGTACTATTTTAAGGTATGTATGCTGCCTAGTATGACTCCTAGCAGGATACTCCACACAGATATAGTTAAAATGATCAATAAGAACTGTGCTGTTTTGTATTTGCTGTTATTTACAGTTTTTAATCTTTTTTTTTTGGTTTGGTTTGGTTTTGTTTTTTTCGAGACAGGGTTTCTCTGTATATCCCTGGCTGTCCTTGAACTCACTCTGTAGACCAGGCTGGCCTCGAACTCAGAAATCCGCCTGCCTCTGCCTCCCAAGTGCTGGGATTAAAGGCATGCACCACCACTGCCCAGCATGATTTGCCTTTTGATAATAATGCTATGTCTTTCCATCTTAAGGAGGCTAACATCTCAGATTTTAGTTTTATATTAATTTTGTATTCTAATGCCAAAACAATAAGCTTTAGTTATGTTTATAGATAACAAGTATTATGTTTCTATCTCAATTAGTAAAGAAGATTATACTACATCTTAAAATTATACAAAAAAGGAGTTCCAAACTGAGTATATAATGGTTTATGCCTATATTCTCAACATTCAAGAGACAAACAGTAGGAGCAGTAAGTTCAAGGCCAGCCTGGGCTACACTGTGATTTCTAGGACAAGTTAGGTTACAGTGTGACCTTGTCAGGTGAAGAGATGGCTCAGCGATTAGGAGTACTTGCTGCTTTTGTAAAGGGCCTAGGTCTGCTTCCCAGAATCCAGGTCAGGCGGCTCACAGCCACCTGAGAAGTCCAGGTCCAGGTGCTTCAAACCCTCTTCTGACATCCACGGTTGCCCCACCCCCACCGAGTCTGCATAAATACACTCAGGCATACACATAAAATAAAAATAAGTATTTTTAAACAACAACAAGTCACCACTAGAATTCTTGACATTCTCCAAAATTCATCTTGAAGAGCCAAAGAAATGTGTAGCTTTATCCTTAGAAAGGAGATCTTAATTGAATAAGAGATCGATATTTCAGAGAATATTCTGACAAAAATCCACATGTTACCACAAGATTACAAACCTTGCCTTGTTGCAATGAACAGTCTACACATCCCACTTGAATATTTCCATGCTTAGCGCCTGGGATGATCTGTAATCTTTCAAAATTACTTCCCAGTATTACAATGTCACATCCAGATGCATAGGCCTAAAAAAGGTAAAATAAAAATGATAGACATTTCAAAAAATATGTACAAAACTGGTATTATACATTGTTTAAAACATACAAATTTTAACTGCTTCTGAGACAGCCTTTGTTAGAACTATTTTCTTTCCTTCCTATATATAACTCAACTACAAATCAACCCCACCTGATATTAATCATATGCATTTCTTTTATCTTCATTGAATGTCCTCATCCCTGTTTATAACAAAATCATCCCTGTTTGTAAAAAGCAGATGATTTTGTCCTACTGTTAACAATCCAATTGCTTATCCCTGTCTCTGTTTTCAAACCAAAAGATGACTTTTAAAGAAGTTTACTGAATCAAGTTATAATCACTGCTTAAATTTTAGTTTCCTACTACACTTGCAATAAAGTCAACTCCTTCCTTACCATGACAGTCCCCTATGTGATTATCCTTCTATAATCCCACCTCAGGCAATTGTGCCTGTTTCCTTCCCTCACCTTTCATTGCTCTTCCTTCTGTTCTTTGTTCCATTTAAAATCAAACACCTCTAATAATATATAATCCAAAGATGTACTGGTCTGCATGCTCTTCTATCTCTTAGGAAGGAGATCTGACCATAACATGCTTACTCTTTAGAGCAGTTGATTTCATCCCAGGCTCTCTTCTTACTTGTTCTCATGTATTTACTACTCCCTACCTCTCTAATTGCTTGGGAATGCAATGACAAAGGATATCAGAAATAAAGAAATAGGCTACAGTTTAAAAATAAAAACAGGGCTGGAGAGATGGCTCAGTGGTTAAGAGCACTGACTGCTCTTCTAAAGGTCCTGAGTTCAAATCCCAGAAACCACATGGTGGCTCACAACCATCTGTAATGAGATCTGACACCCTCTTCTGGTGTGTCTGAAGACAGCTACAGTGTACTTACATATAATAATAAATAAATAAACCTTAAAAAAATAAAAATAAAAAAAATAAAAACAACGGGGCCAGGTGGTGGTGACATATACATTCAATCTCAGCACTTGGGAGGCAGAGGCAGAATCTCTGTTGAGTTTGAGGCCACCTTGATCAACACAGTGAATTCCAGGCCAGTCAGGACTATATAAAAAGACTTTGACTCAAAAATTAACTAATTAAGGCTGGTGAGATGGCTCAGCAGGTAAGAGCACTGACTGCTCTTCCGAAGGTCCTGAGTTCAATTCCCAGCAACCACATGGTGGCTCACAACCATCCGTAATGAGATCTGACGCCCTATTCTGGTGTGTCTAAAGACAGCTACAGTGTACTTAGATATAATAATAAATAAATCTTAAAAAAATTAACTAATTAATTACAGGAGGAACAGACTAGAGACTTCTATTGTAAGGCTTTAGGAATGAGGAGTAGCTAAATATTAAGATCTTTTCAACAAAAGCAGGAGTTGAAAAGTATTTGGATGTAAGAGAGAGAAAGTACTTAGGATTCCTACTGTACAAATTGGGAATAGCACAGATATACCTCAAGTTTAAGAAGGCAGTTCTACAGGAAAACTAACAAGAGACTAGAGACATTTATTAAAATACCCAAAGACGTCACACTTATCTTAACTTGCCTTCTGCTCTGGCAGCATTAAACTGAAGATACGCGTGACTGCATTCAAGGACATAGGTTAAAGGGCTATTTCATTGAGGTAGTAGAGATAAAGACAAATGAAGAGATCTGAAAACTATTTAGGAAGTAGACTCTACAGGACTTGAAAAAAAAGTTGGAGGAGGTACTGATGAGTCTATCAAGCCTCAAACTTAGAAAAACAGCTAGGGCTGGGTGGTGGTGGCACATGCCTTTGGTCCCAGCACTTGGGAAGAAGCAGGTGGAGCTCTGAGTCTGAGGCCTGCCTAGTCTACAGGCAGGACAGCCAGAAACCCTGTCTCAAAAAAAAAAAAAAGAAAAAGAAAAGAAAAGAAAAGAAAAAAAGAAAGAAAAACAGACAGACAGACAGATAGATAGAACTTGGGACTATTTTCAAAAGACAATGATATAGGGAAACAAAACAAACAAAGGTGAGGAGGAAAGGTTGTTAAGATGTGCCAATAGGGGAAACTGAGTCTAAACAATGACTTTGAGTATTTGTGAGACCTTTAAGTGAAAAATCCAAGGATCATTTAAATTTATCAGTATGGAATTGTAAGACAGGTTACTTACCACTGCTAGTAACATACTCAGGAAGTGTATACAGAATGAAAGACCAAGGCGGAACTATCGCCCTAAAAGAACACTTACAAAGAACATTAAGAATGAGTAAAAGAAAGAGAAGAAAAGATGAGGAGGAAAAGGAGAAGAAAATGAGTTATATCTAATCTATGGAAACCAAGAGAACGGTGAACTGACAAATGCAAAGAAAAAGCAACATAGAGAAGCTACTGTTTACTCTGATGTGATTACGGTCTACCAGAAAATATTGTTTTTTTTAAGATGAAAGTTTTAAGCATGTCTTACAAATTCCAAGAAAAAGAGGTAGATAATAAAGGACCAAGGTTCCACACAGAACTTGAAAAGATAAAATCAGGAGCACAGAGAAAGAATTTAGCTGGGGACACTTAGGACAGAGTACATCATTCATTGTATAGAGACAAAAATAAAATAAAATAAAATAAAATAAAATAAAAAACTCCAGGTGGATGTTTATATGAGTAACAGAGAGTTGGGAGGTTTTAGAACCTGAGATAAAACAAATAAACAGATGGGTGGGCAGATTCCTGGGAAGCTTTTCGGTCCCATATAAAGTTGGCAAGTATGACTGCATTTTCCAGTTTTATTTATATTATCTAGAAATGCTCAAGAGCCAACCAAGAGCAGAGGAACAAACAGGAACAAAGAAAAGATGAGTGTATTGGGTTTGGTTAGATTCAAGAAAACAAGAAGGTTCAAGAAAGTTAAAAAAAAAAAAAAAGTTGCCAACAAGTAGTATTCTTAAATTAACTTATGTCAAATTACCTAAATTATAAGATGTAGATATCTAAAAATAACCATGGTAAAAAATAAGGACAAGGTTGAAGGTCTGGTTTTCACATTCTTTAAGCACAAAAGTGGTATGAATTCCACAATCACAAGTCAACTGCTAGGTAATGTAAGAGTAGAGAGTAATCAGAGGTAGTGCATGCCCTTGCATGCAAGAAGCCCTGGTTTCATTCTCCAGTATTAATCTCACTCACACACATATATACCTACTTTAAGTTCTAGGATCAAAATAAGTCGATGTCATTTCTCAAAGAAAAAGCACATTAATTCTGTTGCTGCTATATTTCCCAATATTTGTGGAAAGTGGAAACAATGCTATGTTTTAATTTGGAGATTGTTTTTTGTTTTGTACTTTTTAAGATTTTTACTTTGTTTTGTTCTGTTTTCTTTTTTTATTGACTGATGATTTATTCAATTAATGTTTTTTAAAAGATTTTTTTGTTATCTAAAAAATTTTTTTTATTATAGATTCTTTTTATTAGATATTTTCTTTATTTACATGTCATATGATTTCTCCTTTCCCAGTTTCCCCTCCAAAAAACAATATTTGATTATCCAACACAGTGTTATAATCTCACCTGTGTCAAAAAATATTGGTATATTACAATCAAGCCAGGAAAATGGTATATATAATAATCCCAGCACTTGGGTAGCTCAGGTTAGAGGTCAGCCTATGCTATATTGCAAAGTCCTCTCTCAAAAAGGAAACAAACCAACCAAGCCCCAAATACTCGGTTCCTAAGCAATGAAGGTCCTCAGCTGAAAGCCTTCCCAATAGGCACAGGTAACGTTAAGTTACTAACTCTGAGAGAACACAGGATGCAAGGCACAGCAAGAACTAAGTCCTGTGCACCAGGAAGCTTCAATCACAAAAACAGTCAAGTCTGACAAGTAATCTGGAATATTCTAAATTTCAAAAATATAAAGTTGTAAAAAAATCACTCTTCTAATTTTGAAACTGGTTTCTCTAAAATGCTTGGAGTTCGTGTTCATGAACTTTTTATTTTAATCATCCTTAACAGGTAAATGCCCCCAAAAATTTCTTTTTAGAGTATGTCCTGGTTAAACAATTATGTTGTAATCAATATTTCTCTTTTTTAAACATAATACTGACAATTAGTATTATTTTAATAATTTTTATTAAGTGTACTTATTCCTAAAAATCACAGTAACTGATAAAAAATAAAACTTTAAAACAAAGTCCCACTTATTTATAATGGCATTATAGGTACCACTAACAGTTTTCTCTTCCTTCAGATAGGTATAAAGCAAACTTTCCCCTTCTATAACCTCCCACCCACAAACACTAATATAACCCTACACAAACACACACACACCATTCATAAAACGTTTCTATCTTCTCAATACAGCAATCATACTACCACTGATAAAGCATCTCTAAAATAAAACAAAGAATGATTTACTATCACAGAAAATTGGGGAAGAAAACACTTACTCAGTGTCCCCACCAAACCCTCCATAGAACCATAGTTGCAGTTTTCAATTTATAATCTAGATCCCCTTTGCTATGAGCACTGTGTTTGTCTGCTATTAAAGAAAGCCTGAAACTATAAAATATTTACTTTCCCTCCATAGAGTAAGAAAATCTTAAATATTAGCACAATCTTTCTGTCTCTTAAAAATTAACCTCCTTGAATCAGCAAGATAGCTCAGAGAGTAAAGGTACTCGCTTCCAAACCTCCATGACCTAAGTTCAATCCCCAGAACTCTGAATTCAATAGTCAGTGGACAAAGAGAACAATCACCTAGAAATTGTCCTTAGACTGCCACATATATACATAGGTAAAATAAAACAAAATTTTAAAAACTTAAACTAACTTCTTTGAATTTCTTTTAAAACACATTGTCAGCACTATGTATACATGAACAAAAGAATAACTATTATTTTATGTTAGCATTCTACAGAAAATATTAGTACATCTAGATTCTAATTAATGGTGTCTCTTTTTAAATCACTGTGTTTTGTAAACTGAACATTTTCTCCCTCCAAAAAACAAAAGCTATTAATAGGTCAAGATTAGAACACTTACACAATATCACAAAAAGAATGAGAGAAGCATGACTGTAACCAAGTTTTGGTTCAATGTACCCAGTGTACTAGGTACCAGGAGTGGGGTATTCCTGTGACAACCTGACCATGTTTTGGGGGAGGACTGTGGAAGAACTTTGGAACTTTCGGCTAGAAGATCCATTCGATGTTAAGTGCTCTGTGGAATGTTGTTTAGGAGCTTGGAAGATAATGTTGAGAACAGTGCAAGATGAAGGCCTGGCTTGTGAAATTTCAGAGGGAAGATTAAAGACTCTTATCAGGGCTGTTGTTATTTTGATTGTGAAGATTCTGTTAGCTGGGGCTGAAGAATCAGCTGTGATTAACAAGATACTAGAACTACTAAAACAAAAACTTTGCATTATTGGGACTACTGTGCTGCTTAGCTGGAGCTAGGAAATTAGTGGTGATTTAAAAAAAGACCAGCATCGCTGGGCAGTGGTGGCTCACGCCTTTAATCCCAGCACTTGGGACGCAGAGGCAGACGGATTTCTGAGTCGAAGCCAGCCTGGTCTACAGAGTGAGTTCTAGGACAGCCAGAGCTACACAGAGAAATCATCTTGAACCCCCCCCCCAAAAAAAAAAAAAAAAAAAAACATAAAAAGAGACCAGCATCATTGAGGTGAAGTCTTCTGGGAAGTGTTTTCTGAGAGCACAGAGGCTATGTACCAGAGATAGCCAAGGCTGTAGCTCGTGCTGCAGCAGGACTTGGTTTTGAAGGCATAAAGGAATCATGAGGAGCAGCTAAGACTCAGCACTGTGAGAGGCTGCGGAAAGCCACTGGTGAGGGTGCAACCTCAGTTGCAGTCGATGGCCCAGGACTGAAGGGGTCATGCAAAAGTGTTGAGGCTTGGCACCATGAAGAGAGCCTATGAGAGGGTATTGGTAAAGCCTAGTTACAACGGAAGACAGCAATGTTTTAGAGATGCCAGTACCATGAGATGACCACCAAGAACAGCAGCAGCAGTAGAATACAGGCATCTGGAGCCTAGAAGACAAGGTGTGTGCTACAAAGGGCAGAGCTGGAGAGGTGACTCAAGCCCTTGGAGGAACCCAGAAGATCCTGAGTGGATCTCAGACATTGGACAGTTGAAGTTTGATTTTGCTTTTGTGACTTGCCATGAAATTTTTCCCTCTTGAAGCAAGAAGGCATTTTAGTGGAGCCCACAGTTAAGAGACTTTGAATTTTTAAAAGACTTTGAACTTTCAAAGATATTGGATATTTTAAAGGGATTGAACATTTAATATGTAAATACTGTAGGACTTTTAAAGTTATTTAGATCTTAGGGATGAATAAGAAAGTTAGGCTTAATAGTGATGTGTTTGTGTGTCAAGTTGACAAGGGGTCAACTGTACTGGCTGGTTTTGTGTGCCAACTTGACACAGGCTGGAGTAATCACTGAGAAAGGAGCTTCAGTTGGGGAAGTGCCTCCATGAAACCCAGCTGTGGGGCATTTTCTCAATTAGTGATCAAGGGGGGGAGGGCCCCTTGTGGGTGGTGCCATCCCAGGGCTGGTAGTCTAGGGCTCTATAAGAAAGCAAGCTGAGCAAGCCAGGGAAGCACACCAGTAAGTAATATCCCTCCATGGCCTCTGCATCAGCTCCTGCTTCCTGACCTGCTTGAGTTCCAGTCCTGCTTGAGTTCCAGTCTTGACTTCCTTTGGTGATGAACAGCAATGTGGAAATGTAAGCTGAATAAACCCTTTCATCCCAACTTGCTTCTTGGTAAAGATATTTGTGCAGGAATAGAAACCCTGAATAAGACACCCAGTGTCTCCTCTAATTCCTCACTTTATGTTGATGATAAAATGTCTAACAAATGAACTATTTTGAACTAAAATTTCAAGAACTTTTAGTAAAAATATTGAGATTCAAATCTAAATTATTAAAGTAATTATTAACTGCACTGCAATAATCAACCACTATTTATAAAGTACTTTGTAATACAAAGTAACATGAATTAGATACAATGAATTATAACCTTAATTTAATTAAGAGTTGACATTTCATATAACAAACATCAGAGTTCGATTAAAAGATGATTAAAAAAATTTAGAAGTTAGAAGAGAACTTGCTCAAAAAAACACACAAAAAAAAAACAACTAATGACCTGTAGCCCCAGCTAGTCAGCAAATAGATGGGGGGTGTGTGTGTGCATGTGTCAGGAGTCCTGGGCAATGTGGCAAGGCCCTGCCTCAAAAGAAAAAGTGAAATCAGTGTTAAGGATAGAGTTCAGTAATAGAAAGCTTCCATGGCATGTAAGCATGTGCAAGCAAGGCCCATTGGCTTGAACCTTAGGACAAAAATAAAAGCACAATTTTTAAAAGTAAACAAAAACAAAAGCAAGCAAACAAACAACAAAGCAACCTAATTATAAAGAAGCATGCTTGAAACCAAAGCAGGCTATGAGTGAACTACTAAGTATCACTAGGACCCCAGTAACTAACTGTCTAGGTACTCACAAGGGAGCCCCTGAGGAGACTCAACAAGGCAAGACTGCCTAATAATGAAATCAGTGCATTCCGGAGGCAGGAGTCACACGGTCATTGCCCACTAGAAGCTTTCTAAGGGCAAATCCAAACTAGTGTGATGACACTTGATGTAAGAGGGGGAAAAAAAGTAATGTTTTGATACGCTAATCTATGCTAGTAATTGTGCATTTTAAAACATGAAAATTGTCATTCAAATTCAATTTGAAGTCTGTCAAAACTTTAAATAGGAACCAGAGTTGTTCTCTGAAAGCCTTCAACACAAGTGTTACACTATTTGCAAATGTGTAAAGGGAAGAACTGCAAACACAGGCTCATCTTCAGAGAAATCATGAAGCACCACAAAGGATCAAAGAATCCTTCAAGGGGAGGCTGCAAAAGCTCAAGTCCACACTTCAAGTATAGCTGCAACATAAAGATTTTTATTCTTTGTACATTATATATCATTAATTTTGCTTTGCTAAAAAGAAAAATTCAAAAGCTAGGGAAGGGTGGAGCTTGGTGAAATGCTTAACTAGAATGAATGCCAGAGACCTATGATTTGATGATCCTCACTGCCTTCACTGACACGCACACAAAAAAGGTTAAAAACAAATCTAAGGAAGAAACAACAGACTGTTCATAAACATGAAGGAAAAAGTGGACAATTTCAAAGCAAAGGAATATAGGCTGCACCCATTTATTCAGGAAAGTAAGGGGAAGAAACTTGCTGACATGGAACTCCAGCTGGCGGCAGGAGGGACAAAGCATGGCTGTAATCTTTAAACTGTCGCCAAATGAAAGGGGCCTGGGATCTTTATACCAAACTAATGTAGTTATAAGAGTGTAGGTATCTAGTGTGTGGATAAATGTGTGTGTAACTTATTTGATTATATGCTTATCTAGAGGAAGGTCATCACAGCTTACTTTAGGAAAAACTGACTAAAAACAGGCTAGTATATGGTTACTATTTAATCCTTAGTTCCTGAAAACCAGCATGATAGCAATTTGCCAAGGTTTGATAGACTAATGCATGTAGATGTATAAATGAGCCATTTATACACGCTTTGAAGTACCCACGCTGCCTTATGTACACTCAGAAGGCCTTTTTAAAAAGTTCTTAGCATTTGCCTTGGAGAAAGCTCTCAGGCTTAGGGGATGGCAGAAAACGACAATCCATCATTATCCTAGAAGCTCTCCAGAGAGACGTCCAACGAAGCTTCACTGGCTATGCTTCCTTCCTTAAGGACAGAAAGCAATGTCCAGCTGTGGGGCGACAAATGCTAAGACCGAGCTCCTCCCCTCACTTCCCCTGAGAAACTTAGACTAAGCAAACATCAAGAATTAGACTCTTGACAGCGGCTAGCGTCATGTGCCACTCCACTGGGAAGTCACAGTGGCGTGGCATAACTCTCAAAGTACAGTGTAAGCATTAAATGCCTAGAGCACATTAAATGCTGAGTATTACTTATTCTAACAAATAGCGAGTCTCTCTCTCTCACACACACACACACACACAGAAATTAAGATCTCTAAGTCTGGGATATGGGAAGCTGTCTGGGGTTTTATTTTTACAAAATTAAATTTTACACATAATAAAAAGTTGTAGCTAGCTGGGCGGTGGTGGCGCACACCTTTAATCCTCCTGCCACTTGGGAGGCAGAGGCAGGTGGATTTCTGAGTTCCAGGCCAGCCTGGTCTACAGAGTGAGTTCCAGGACAACCAGGGATATACAGAGAAACCCTGTCTCAAAAACCAAAAAAAAAAAAAAAAAAAAAAAAAA
>JADRCD010215486.1:12720-31723 GCA_019843815.1 Montemys delectorum
GCCATAGGCATAACTTCAGCTGGTGCAAAGCTTTACCAGCTTAGGTGTGTGCTGCTCTTGCATATGGAGGGTCCCACCACTCTGTCTTTGTCCCTAGTGGATGTCTCCAAAGGATCAGAGAAGATGTGCACATTTGAGGGAACACAAATGTCTGCAGGACTTTCTGGACCTGATAATTTTTTTCAGTGTCTTTCCTAAGACCATTGATTCCCATCCTCAGAAAAGAACCCTGAGCTTTTTTACTCTCACTTTCTTCATGGCACCACTCCCTTGTCACTAGGGGCTGATCCCCTCTCCTTTCAGAGCTCACTCATCCATCTTCTCTGTAAGCACCGTCATTATCTTTCTTTCCTATTAATAACCATGTCTGGTCTATTTTAATCATCTACTAATAGGCCCCTTTCTCTCCAGGAATACCCTATTCTCATCCATTATGGATACTTTCTACAGACTCATTATCCAGAAGCAGATCTTTCAAGTGGATAGCTCCAAGTCCACAGACTCTCAAGTCCTCCTTCTGAATGAAACTACATTCTAGAGGATGAATTTTAAGGATATCCACACACTAACCCCAATGGCCTTTTCCAGGTTTATAAGTCAGACCATATACCAAGAATGCACTTGCCAGTGGCTTCATTCGCAATTCAGAACTTGTGCTCAAATTATTTTCTCAGCCAATGGTTCCATTATCTTTTCCTTATGTAATTATAACTTATTATTCAAGTAGACTGCCAAGATATATACATATATATATGCATATATATACATACACACGTGTGTGTATGTGTATATATATATGTGTGTATATATATATAAATAATTTTTCATATAATATTGTACTGGCTGGTTTTGTGTGTCAACTTCACATAGGCTGGAGTTATGACGGAGAAAGGAGCTTCAGTTGGGGAAGTGCATATGGGAGATGATGCAGCTGTGGGGCATTTTCTCAGTTAATGATCAAGGGGGGAGGGCCCATTATGTATGATGCCATCCCTGGGATGGTAGTCTTGAGTTCTACAAGACAGCAAGCTCAGCAAGCCAGTAAGTAACATCCCTCCATGGCCTCTGCACCAGTTCCTGCTTCCTGACTTGAGTTCCAGTCCTGAGTTCCTTTGGTGATGAACAAGAGTGTGGAAGTGTAAGTTGAATAAACCCTTTCCTCCCCAACTTGCTTCTTGGTCATGATGTTTTGTGCAGGAATCGAAACCCTGACTAAGACAAATATTACTTACTTACACATAATATTTACAAAGTACCATTCAACCTTACTTGACTACTTAGTCAAGGGTTTAATCACCCATTGTTCCACTGAGCCATCTTTTATCTTATATAATTAGATGATAAATTACTTGAAGGCAGATCAAATATTTTATATTAGTTTATGAGACCTCATTTCCTCACTCTCTAATTTTGTGCAGGAACACAGGTTATATGCAAAATTTATATTTCATATAATTAGAGAAAAACTTCAGACTATATATATATATATATATATATATCATAGAATTCACAAATAAAATATTAAGTGTTCTCAGCCCTAACACATTTCCCTGATCTACAATCTTAGGAGAGAGGCTATTTTCCTATGTATTCTTGAAAAACAGTAGGCTGTTGCCTTGTTGTGATGTTTTAAAATAGTCTTTCTACTTGTAAGACACGTTTATTTAATTGGCTGTTTTTAATATTGTGCGAGTAAAAATTAATGGAAGTCAAAATACATCCCACATATACAGGTTATCAGAAAACAATGGGAATTAACTTTACTAGAAGTTAAGTAAGACACAAGAAATCTTCTTTGGCATTCTATCTCATACATGATATATACATATACCTATATATGCATATGATATAAACCTATATGTTACATATTATATATACCTATACACATACATATATATGACATATACAGATATATACAAATATAGATATACATATCTACATATGTATATCTGTATATAGGTCCCTATATATACATATATATGATATCTGAAGTTAATGAAGAGCTTAGATATATGTGCTATATATATATTGACTATATAATGGGTAAATGTATTTGTTTATCTATCATTATGATTTTCTTCACTGTACAGTAATGATGTTCTGTATCCTTTGCCTATGGTCCTAGGATGATCTTTACCTTTGCCTTTTTTTTTCTTTAGCACTTTCCTTTTAGAGAGAGTACAAATTCTCCCTTGGCTATAAGCTTCCTGGTTTTGTACAGCAACCATCTATTTTCTTGGCACAGGCAGACCATTCACATTTGAACAAATGACTCCATAGAGCTGCAGAGGAATTAGCAGTGATTCACAGAGCAACCAAGCTGGGCCCTGAGGCTCAGGAACTTTCTAATAATAATATTGCTGATAGAAAGTTCTCTTTGTGGTTCCTGTTCATGAGCTTTAAAAATGAAGTTCAGTTGAGTGGTGTTCACATTAATTTCTATTCAAAACCTTATCACCCAACTAGTCATCATTCTTACTGAGCATATCGGTACATATCAGTAATTCTGGATCAAGGGGCTATGTCCACATCATTTGAAGAAAATTCCCTAATACCTATTTCCTACCCCTTCTACATATGCATCTTAGGGAGAATTTTAGATTCTACAGTATGGGAGTCCTGCCTTTCAATACTGTTCCTATACTGTCTACTTCATTTCCATAAATATATAGAGATGAAAAGATTAAACATACACTGCTATTGAATAGTTATATATTATTATTAAATTATGCAGTATGAGGATACTTAAGATCCAGATAAAGATTTGTTAAATGAATGAAATTACAAACAACAAAAGATTGGCCACTTTTGCTTTAGAAAATTAAGTCAATATTTATATAGGGCTTTACACAGTATACAACTCAACTTTTTTCTGATATTCATTTAATTTCATCCACAAAATTTTAATAACATTAATTTTCTTCCTGTTATCCAGGCGATAAAATGAGAACTTTGATAAATGAAACAACTGGGCTCAACTTACTCAGTACCTCCTTTGTTTTCTGTTCTTGTAATAAAATACATGTCCTCAAAGCACTAAGTGCTCTTGCAGAAGACCCAAGTTCATAACCATATGTAACTCCAGTTCTACGGAATGCAACACCCTCTTCTGCCTTCTGAGGGTACTAGGCTTGCACTTGGTACATATACATACCATGCCAAACATTCATACAACAATAATAACAACAACAACAATAATTATTATTATTATTATTATTATTATTATTATTATTATTATTATTATTTGTATTGTTGAGACAGGGTCTCATTATGTAGCTCTGGTTGCCCTGAAACTCACTATGTAGACCAAGCTGGCCTCAAATTTACAGAGCTCCACCTACTTATGCCTCCCAAAGTGCTGGGATTAAAAGTGTGCAGCTCTACACCTAGCTGCAAATCTAACTTTTTAAATAAATAAAATATATATTCTTTCAATATTTAAATTAAGGGCTTTCCCATTAATTCATAAAACAAACAAAATCAAGGAATTCTTCTCCTTGATTATTTCTTAATCTAGTTTCTATTATATAACAAGAACACCAGAGACCATGCTGTGTATAAAGAGTAGGAACTTATTTGGCTTATGTAGCTGACATACCTGAGAACATAGTGCTGTCATCTACTTATCATTTGACATAGATCTTTTGCTTTATCCTAAGAATAGGGCATCACAGAATAAACAAGAATGAGTATACTTGCTTAGGTCCTTAACCTCTGATTGAGCCACTAATACCAACATTGAGATTTAGCTCTAGGAGTTTTGAATTACCTCCAAAAGACCCCACCGAAAATTAACATGAATTTGGGATTAACTTTCTAATATGTGAACTTTTATGGCTCCTGTTCAAACTATATCATTTATATAATACATGATAATCATCTCATAGTTTGAATTCATCTTATACTAATGATCCAGAACCAACTACATTTTAGTTTGGGGTCTACTTCTAACTTCAGGAACCCTAGTGGCAATAACTGATAAGCATATTTTCCTGCCATGTGGAGCATAGGGGCATGCATACATCACAAAATTTGAACCACCGTATGTATAATAAATAGGCCTGATATAATACTTCTATGAAATTAACCCAATCAAAGTCTATGTGAGCTTGTACAGTCAGTGTCTTCAAGATGTCATTTTAAAATACGCCCCCCACCCCCACCCATGGAAAATAATCATGTTGTCTAAAGTTATGCTAGGAGAATGAGAGGGGTACAGAATCTCTGAATGGTGGCATGAGAGACGCCCTGGACATCAAATTTACTCATGTCCTGTGTATGTGTAAGCTCACTGATAGAACCAAGAACAGAAAAAAAGTGCAGGAGGAAGAGAAGACACTCTGGACAAAAGAACATAGGCATTTGGGCTCAAACATTCTCTATACACATAAAAAAGGAGTAAGAGACAGAGATACACAGAGAGTCAGACACACGGACAGAAACAGAGAGACAGAAAGAGAGGCTGATGGAGAGGGTGGACCATGAGAAAGAGGAAGACAAGAAGCTCAAGCATGCATCAACAAGCCCTGCAAAATAAGGGTCACCAGCACAAGATTGACACAGAATCATTAAGAGGGGCCCAACTTCAGAGACAACCCCTGCTCCCACTGTTAGGAGTTGCACAAGAAGATGAAGGTGCAGAACCACAGCTTATATGCAAAGGGCCAGATCAAACCCATCCAGACTCCCTGATCATCGATTCAGTTTCTCAGAGCCTATATGAGGCCAAGTAAGTTGATTCTGAAGGTTTTCTTGTGGTATCCTGGAACCCCTTGACTCCTATAATTCTTTCTCCTCCTGGCCCGAACAACTTCACCTAATGTTTTGCTGTGGGTCTCAATATCTGGTTCCATCAGTTGCTGGGTGAAGCCTCTCTGATGAAGATGTTGCTAGGTTCCTTATTTTGTTTGCTTTGGGGACCTGTTCCCTCATACTGAGTTGCCTCAATCAGCTTAATAAATAAGAGGGGATGTGCTTAGTCTTACTGCAACTTGATATGCTATGTTTGGTTGATATCCCTGGGAGGCCTGCCCTTTTCTGAAGGAAGTGGAAGGGGGTGGAGGCTGGGAGAAGAGGAAGGACTAGGAGGGAAGGAAGGAGAGGAAATTAACACCAGGAGGATGTTATATGAGAAAATAATATTTTTTTAAAAAAAATAAAAGATGAACATAAAATTAAAAAAAGAGGTGGGGGCAGTGCTATCAACTGTGCTAAAGCAGTGAAAGCAACCAAGGACTAGCCAGCTCATGACAATACATAACCCTTTTTATAGAACTGAAGATTTAATACCCAAGAAACAGAACGAGTTAGCTTCCACTGAGCATGCTGAAAGAAAAAAAAAACACAACATTATTATAAGTGGAATTACAGCAGAAAAGAAGGGCTCTGGAGAACTGGCATAGAATGATGTGCATTACCCAGCAAACCACAAAAATAAAAGGAAGACTATGAAAGCCACACATTTTTCTTTAAACGTTCTGTCACTCTCTAATTATAACCATGAATTGGAAATGTCAGTGTTCCTTGGATTCTCTGTTTTCAAGTCACTGGCTGTTCTGATTTCATTCTAAATGATGAAAAAAAAATAATTGTCTATTTGGATCTCCTGTTACTTCTAATATCAATGGAAAATTTATATGGATCCTACTGCACATGGTACAGGAACCATGATCCTGATTTATCCAACATTGTGTGTGAAAAACGCACACTACAATTTTGACAAAATCATCTGACTAAAAATAATACTTGGGAAACATATCCCTGACATCACATTCACTTGTGATAGAGTATATGTCTAAAAGATTCTTTGCTTATGACAGACATGTTCTATTCCTTCTTAACTAGATTTTACTTAGTAAGAAGTACTTCTGCTTTAAGTAGAAATACTTTATCTGGTATAGATTATTAAATATTTATTTTCTTGCGAGTGTGCAATGACAGAATTATTAAATCTTCTGTCTCAAAAGATGATCATACTGGGGAAAAAGCACACAAAATGAATTTGCTAAAGATAGAAAAATCTAATACTTTCATTTTTACTCAATTTCACTATCCATGGGTTTTTTAATCTTCAAGACTGAAGCTTTACACTAAGTTACTAAAGTAATATAAATAAGATCTCTAGAATATTTAGTTTCTCATGTGTTTTCCATTTGTGTGCCTGTTTACAGCTATATGAAGAGATACATCAGTATAATCTTGACTCAGAGAACACAAGGTATGCTAGAGATCACAGATGCTCTTACATTTCTACCCCTTGGGTCCTGGTTAGTCTTTATTATCAATTTGACATAAGCTAGAGTCATAGCGGAAGAGTGATGTTCAATTGAAGGTTTATTCTATCACAATGGCTTGTGATCATATCATCAAAGAACAGTCTTGACTGTTTATGTATGTGGGACTCTGAGTGGTAGCCTCCCTGGAAAGGTAGCTGTTGTCTGTATGAGAAGAGTAGATGGACATGAGCCAGTGGACAAGCCAGTGAGTAGCCTTCCTCCATAGTTTCTGCCTCCAGGTTCCTGTCCTTGAGCTCCTGTTCTGACTTTCCATAGCAATAATGGATTAGAGATAAGTCAAAAACAAAACAAAACAAAACAAAACCACCACCACCAACAACAACAACAACAACTCTTATCTCTCAAGAAGCTTTTGGGCATGGTATTTACAATAGCAGAAAAACCAACCAGAATACCCTGTTTCTATTGCATTGCTTGAACAATTCCTTGACTACATTCCTCTTGCTTCCGTTTATCAGCCTTGCCATACCCGTCATGATTGTCTGCTAGCCCTTAATGTCTGACTACCTCTTTGTGATTTCTTAATTGTTTCTACTTCCATTTTTAGGTCCTGGATGGTTTTACTCGATTCCTTCACCTGTTTGATTGTGTTTTCCTGTAGTTCCTTAAGGGATTTTTGTGTTTCCTCTTTAAGGGCTTCTACTTGTTTACTCATGATCTCCTGTAATTCTTTATGGGATTTTCTTGTTTCCTCTTTAAGGGCTTGTACCTCTTTACCTGTGTTCTCCTGTATTTCTTTAAGGGAGTTATTCATGTTCTTCTGAAATTCCTTTAGCACCATCGTGAGATATGATTTTAGATCCAAATCTTGCCTTTCTGGTGTTTTGGGATATCCAGGACTTGCTGTGCTAAGAGTATTAGGTTCTGATGAAAGCAAGTAGTCTTGGTTTCTGTTGGTAGGATTCTTGAGTTTGTCTTTCACCATCTGTTGATTTCTGGTGTTAGATGTTCTTGTTGTCTCTGACTAAAGCTTGTTCCTTCTGTGTAAGCCTGTGTCAGTACTTCTGGGAGATCAGCTCTCCTGTGGTAAATCCGGGGCACAGATGGGTGAGTCCCTGGGTTAAAGCACTCCCTGGAGGCAGGCTCTCCACTTGCAGGGAAGGGGCAGAGAGGGTTGCTGATCTACTGCTGTCACTCGGAAGCTGAAGCTGAGAGTATCCTGTCCCTGCCGCCCTGCGACTCCCCTGAGACTCTTGAGGCCTGAGCTCCTCACTGGTCCTGCCTTAGAAAGTCACCAGAGAGAAAATGGCAGATCTTACCTGAGTCCCTGGTTAAAGCACTTCCTGGAGGCAGGCTCTCCACTCACAGGGAAGGGACAGAGAGAGTTGCAGATCCACTGTTGTCACTCAGAGGCTGAGAGGATCCTGTCCCTGCTGCCCTGTGACTCCCCCACGACTCATGAGCAATGTCTAACTACCAAGACTACCTTAATGTCTGGTAGCCTACTGGTGATTTATACTGTATCATGATTCTTTCTTTTGTGAATGACTTCTCAGGGAAAGCTCAAAGGCCTACAGGCCTCTCAACTACAAGATTTGCTTGTCTAATCCCCTGCTGTCTTCCCCCTTGCTTTCTTTGGATTTCCTTTTGTTTCTTAAACATATGCATAAGCCCCACGAGGCCTATTGTGCATCCCCTCTTTTCTGCCTGGAGTCCACTTCCTCTGGCTTTTCACAAGGTTGACTTCTATTTTCCAAGCTTCTCCTCCAACATCTACCAATTCTTAGAATCTCGAGGTCCTTAAAATTTCTTTAATGATTCAGATTTCATCCTACCCTTTAACCTCTGAAGGGATCTGGACAATATCTAGAACTGTATATTATTCTATGCAATCAGTGCAGACCTGTATTTCCTGAGAGGAGAATGAATTGGCCAACTCATAGCCAAAGTAGCAATGAATTGCTTATCCTACTGCACACGCTGCTGCCAGCTGAAGACAGCCACTCCCCTTTCTCTCAATGCCTTCTTTGCATCAACGCTGATTTAACATGATTCCACTGAAGGGGTGGACCACATCTGTGCTGAGATTTAAAAAAATCAAAAGTGTTTAGGAAAAGATAGCAGAAATTTTGAATAACTCCAGGGGCAGGAAAGATGACACAGCTCAGAAGGTACAGAGGGAGGACCGTTCTAAAAATAGAGAAGATTGAGATTCTGTGTTGAAAGGGTCATTCTCAGACTTTGGAAGGAGTCATTGCATTCAAGACAGGGAGTCTATATACTAAGGATGTGCCAGTGGATTATCTGGTCTTTTGCATGATACCAGATACTCCATCTACTGCTACAGCAAGGCTTAGCTGTGAGCAGCTGGCCACTTAAACTAAAGGTCATGTGTGATGTACAGAGTTTAAATACACAATGACATAGTGACAAGAATATCTGCCTACACTATTAAAAACACACTTTGGTTTAGTATCAAAGATATAACTGTAGGTTAGGTATAAGTGTATAATTGTAATACACACACACACACACACACACACATACACACACGTATGGGAATATTATCTGGTGTTTATTTTTAGTGCTTGGGGTTGGCTATTTTAAAAGTAGGTTAAATGTATACTACCACAATTTAATCTAAATGATTAAATTGGTTCTGGAACCATGTACATTGGTCCTCAGAAGTCTCTGTGGTATGATTAAGTCTGCCCAAAAGTTGTTATTGCTGAAAAAGCCATGCCCTTGAAATCTGCAGAAGGAAGCCTATTAAAAGAAAATGGTGATGGCAGCCTTCTCATCAGTTCAAAGCTGACTCATCTGAAGCATTGGAGAAAGAATGATGTGTGTGGCACACATGCTTGTATCAAAAGCATCAATGCAGATGGCACCTAGGAAGATCAAAGGAAGGATACATATTGACCTTACACACAGGGTGGTTTCTTGAAGAGAGGTGGCAGAAAAAACCAGAATGGCCATTGGAAATTCTAAGACCATCTATAATGGGGAATACTTTATCTCAGATCATACATCTAGGATAAGAAATATCCCATAGAAGGTTTGACTACCAGGGTATATCAGGCCAGGGTAAAGCTTACACTCACTCCTAAGAGTGACCTCAATACCAAGTTAGAGAAAATGTAGCACTTAGTCACAGGCTCTGGCACTGAGAAAGTGTTTTAAATTATCCCAATGCAGCTTGATGTTGTGAGCACTTATTCTGTCCTAGAAACTATACCCCAAATTCCCCTAACTCTTAATCTCAGAGTTTATATTAACTATCACAACCTCTTTAGATCCTTCCCTTGACAGACTAAAGCAAAATGAAACAAGCCGTTTCCTCTCTTGAACAGAATGATAGAGTAGCAGTTACCACGAGGTATCATAATTTATTGGATTATATAATTTCCTCCTCTTCAACTTGAGAAGAAACCCAAGAAACAAAAATTTCATATTAATTTTACCTGCATATCTTCATCCTGAGGGATAATGGCCATATGATTTAATTTGTTGAACCCTACTAATATTTTGATGTATTTGCTGCTTTGATTAAATGATAACCCATGTAGAATGCTTCAAATATGATCTAGCGACATTTTATAACATAGTAAAGGAATTTTTGAACTGTTTACAAAGCTTTCAAAAGCATCAACCATGTCGACACATCGACATGGATCATATCATGTCGCTTCCTGTCTATCTACCAAACACACACTGACTCTCCCAAAAACATTCTGCACTCAGGATGGTGTCTCAGAAGTCAGCCTCAGGCATCATCTTCTGATCCTGGTTTCTCATTTCCTTCTCAGACTCAAACAACTACAGCATTTAGACCTGCTTATCACTTCAAACTGCTACACCATTGCTATCCATCACCTCTGTATGGCCAAACTCATGGTTCACTTCCAATTCATGCAGTGATTTCCAGAATTTTGTATATCTTAGAACATGTTGGATTCCCCTAATGAATCTCTGTATGACCTTGCTTCTGAGCATAATTTTTAGTTACTCCATGACTTCTCAAATAAGATCATATCTTTTTGAACACTGGCTTATCCAAATTTCTCTCTCGTCTCTTTTCTCCTCTCTGCTCCTTTCCCCGTCTCTCTTTCTCTCTTTTTTCACTCAAAGAATTTTCATCATGCCACCTGTTTCGATACTTACCTGAATGCATCAGATTAGCCTCAACTGTATGTTAAGCTTATAAAACTGGGTAACACAGAGATACCCCAATATCACTAATCCAATGTCTACACTCACCATCACACTGGCCATCTATCCTAGGTATGGTTTATATCCTTAACTCAGTTTCCTGATCATTGTGTCCATCTATCACCCAAGCATGAATATGGTGGCTCCACTAAATTACTGCCTTTATGGATACATTCAATTAACCAGAAAGCTCTACCCACAAACACTAGATTCTAGCTCTCAAATGACTCCTTCCAGGATTTGCATTTCTTTTCTAAGACCTCCACATTTCTCCAGGAACTACTATAAAAGGCTGTGGACTGATTTGTCATTGGTTCTATTTATGTTAGATTCAAATTTCACTTCTCCCTACTTCCAACAAAGAAGAGCATACATACACATATATATTCATTTTATTATGCAAATCTAATTAAACTCCATCAGTAAAAGCCTCATAACTAAGTGTGATGGATATTAAAGTGTATACCTCAACTCATTTACCTTGAATAATAACTCTGCCCCAAAATCCTAATCTGAAATGGAATCTCATCAATTTCTATTCTATTCCATTCAAACTTTTAGAACAAGTTTTTGTTACTGATATTTGTCAATTTTTTTCTGACTTGCTAATAGTATGATTTAATTTTTTTTCAACAAATTTATGGCTAAAATCTCTCCTCAAAAATTCCCTCCTAACTTCCCTTTGTCCTTTCCATATATGGAGAGTTTAATTCACAAATATTATCCTCTATAAATAGAAAAAACTGGTCTTTAAATTTCTTCTATTTACCTAGAATTACAGTGTGAGGAAATAGAAGGTTAAAAAGGATTCAAAGAGCCTAAATTGTTGCTTCATGTCCAATAAAGCCAAAGACACCACTTGTAACATGTTATTAAGTTCGACTACAATTATGACCGATTTCCAACAATAGGAGTATGAATAAATTTAATTAATATAAAAAGGGATGATAAAGAAAAATAGTGACAAATGCTTAGCCTAGTGTAGTGACTACACTTTGAATCTTAGCACTGGGGAGTCAGAGGCAAATCCATTGCTGTGGGTTTGACACCAGACTAGTCTATATAGTGAATTTCAGGACAGCCAGGGCTATACTATCCTTGTCTCAATAATAGAGAATAGAGAAGGGGAGGGGAGGGGAAAGAAAGTCTAAAGTCTTAATTGGAGGAAACAATATTTGCTACTTTGTAACTAATAAGTGAACATGGAATTTGCAACCACTGAACCCAGTTAAAATGGAATTGTCCACTTCTGAGAAGTGGCTCTGTAATGCAGTGGTTGCCTTAGACGTGCACAGCAGGGATTCAACCCAGCACTAAAATGAATAAAATAAGTTACTCCACAAAGGCCTCAGTGTGTCAAATGCTTGCTTTGTGATATGAGGATCTGTGTTCTGATCTCTAGCATCTACATAAAACAGATTCAGCTGTGTTTTTCTGTCAAACCAGTGATGGGAGGCAAAGGCAGGATCCTCTGAGTTCCTTGTCCAGAGAGTCTAGCTAATCCAGTTCAGTGAGAGACCTTGACTCAAACAAACAAATAAACAAGTAAGCAAACAAGCCAGAAGGTGGGGATGGCCTGAGAAAATGTCACAGTAAATAGGTGTGCCTGTCGCACAAGCATGAAAACCTGAGTTCAGACTCCTAGCTCCTACATAAGCACGTATGGCATGGCCACCATGTAACATCCGTTCTAAAGTAGAGACAGGAAGGTGACTGGGATTTACTGACTTGACAATCTGGCACCTTGTTTTGTGAGACACCTAGTGTCAAGTGAATAGAGCTGAGATAGAGCAGGAAGCACCAATATCTCCCCTGGCATCTGCTTGTGTACACACACATACACACACACACATTCGCACAAATACGTGCATACACACACTTGCATTCACATACTCACATGCATGTGCACGTGCACACACACACACACACACACACACACACCACAAAGAGACAGAAAGATAAGAAGGAGAGCACTAGTGAAAGACACCTGGCATCAAACTCTGACCTTTACATTTATGGGCGTAAATATCTGTATACATCTGCACGCACATGTAAAAATAGGAACATGGACACCAAAAGTTACACACATAAAGTAAAATAAAGCTATTTCATTAGTGGGAGGGTGAAATATTATAAATCAATGTTAATTTTAAGACATGAGATACTTAGAGTAGATCAGAAGTTTTCTGGGATTTATAAAAACTAATTCTGTCATAAGTAAATGTTCCATTCAAGAAGAAGTTTTATTTTTTTAAAAATCCCATACATGGTGACACATGCCTGTCCCTCTACTAGGGAATCTGAGACAGGAGGATAGCTTAAGCCTTGGATTTTTCGACAAACCTAAAAAAAGTGAGATTGCCATATCAAGATATGGAATAAAATACTATATAATATACATAAGTGGTAATACATAGAGGAAGTGTGTGGTATAACCACTCAGGGTTTTGTGAATTTTTACATTCATCAAAGTAATTTAAATCATTTTTACATGGTCAAATCAAATTTGCTCCTTACAAAATATTGATTATGCAGAAATTGTTATTCCATTCAATCATTGAGACCAAATCTTTAACACATCCACTAAGTATCCTAAAATTTGTTGTAAAATGTTATATATGAAGGCTTAAAATATTTACAATGCTTTGTTTTGTATATAACATCCCAAACATAATCATCTCAATGGCCAATCCTCAAGAGAAAGCAGCAAGGAGAGATAATATCAAAGACACAAAATGCAATTTTAAATGTGGATTTTGATTAGGTAAGATGTAAAGAGCTTTAAAATTCTGTAGAGTGTGATGTCTTATGCAATGCCCATAAAAGATTTATATTACCCTAAGAAAACGTTAATTTTTGTTTAATTTTGATCATTGCTAATAAAATCTGGCCACAGAAATTGGCTAGTCAGAAAAATTTAATTTTCTCTTCAGAGCTTTTCCTTTACTGCTTCATTGCTTAATTTTGGCTTTGCACAAAAAACATTTCTCAGATAGTTGAAGAGATGTTAAGAAAATTCATCTAAAGACACATTTCTTCAAAGGTTTTTCCTGTAAACTTTGGAAAGAGACATTTCCCAGTAGTGAGTGGTTCACAGTACTGCGTCTGCTAAGGAAGTTGCTGCTGATTATGCATTTTAAAGAAAATTTCATCTTTTCTTACTAGGAGAACGCTTATATTCTGAAGATTGACTGCATCATCTGTGGAGTGCAGAATTCTAACATTATTTAGTCTCCTCAAATGCCATACTGGAAACTGAAAGTTTATATATTTGATGTCTTCTCCCACCCTCGATGTTACCCTTTGGTTGGTTACATTTAATTATCCTTTTACCTACACCTAAGAATGCAAAAATTAAATATGAAACTAGGTAGACAATCCAATTTCTTAAGATTATTCATTGTCTTTAAACATTGTAATATGAGAGTTAGGAGATAGACTACCTGTTCACTTCCTCTAGACTCTGCTTGGTATCCCATGTGTACGTACATTGATCATTGATTCCTCACTTCTGAGAGTCTAAGGATCCAGGTCTTGTGCATCCCCAAATCAATGATAATAATAATAACTTAAAACAAAACTCAGAGATGCTGATACTGTAAAAACATTTCCCTTTCCTCTAGTTGGCTTCCTACAATATGATAGTAGAAACATGATTTAACAGAGGCACTTACTTGAAAGCTCCTGCTTACAGACAATTTTATCTAACTGACTAGTAGTAGCTTTTTCAATACGCATACAACAGAGACACTAGTGCATCTACTCCCACATGCAAAGTGATTAATAAATCTGTAACCAATGATCTGGGTGAGAGGTGACAGTTTCAGTCAAAAAAACCAATGCCGTACTTACAGTGGTGGTTGATGGGGCTGGCTTTCAGCATTTCTTGGTGTTTTGCAGGCAGCAGGCTTCGCCATGTCCCTGACAACACACCTGGGGCGCATGATAGACAGCACAACGCACTATTAATTATAAAAGGGTAGAGTATATCTGGAAATTAAACACCGTACTGAAAATACAATCTAAAGGCAAATCTTGCCGAGCCCATTAACCTTGGACCTGAAAAGGCCTTAGACACTGCAATTCTTTGACTTGGGTTTCCACAGTCTCAACTATACCCACATACGGTCTGTACTGGCCTCCATATTTGATTTTCCCTTTAACATCAGTGAAATGATTGTCAGCAGCTTTCCCCATAGCAGGCAAGCTATTGAAAGCCTTGGCCTCGCCGTGTGAAGACATCTGAGAGTGTAAAAATAGGAACAGCTGCTGTGCTGATAGGTTAAGAATCAAGCAGAAATTTCTGTGGCTTTGACTGGCTCACTAAAAGATATGGACTCCTATTGCCCATCATTAACTACCACACAGATCTCCCTGCTTATGCTGAAAGAGATCTGAGAGGCCTCTTCATATTCCCCCAGATTACATATTCTCTTCAAGCTGGGGAGGAGAAAGGGATGAAGGACAGGCTCCCATGTGAAGTGTGTATGTGCACATGTGTAATAATCCTTGAAAACCCCTTTATTTTCAGCCCTTCATGATAAAGTAAATGCAGAAGGTACACAGGGCATCAGAGCTCCAAAGGGCAAGAGGAATTAATATTTTTACATAAGTCTTAATAGGGCTTAGAGTACCAAAGGTATCCATTGGTCAAAATTAGAAAACACCTCCATTTGACTCTACTTGAATGACTCACAAATATCTTAAAGCTTTATAGCAAATACAGCTCTAATTGGAGAGGCTTGGTTATACTACAGATGCTGGACATTATAGACTTTACTGGATGTAAATGCCTTGAGCTTCTAGGGCCTGTAAGCATGAACCTGGCTCTTAAAAACTTTCTTGGAGATTTAGCTACATTGCTCAAAATTAAGGCCAATCTTGTTATTCCAGAAGATCTCTGGTGAGGCAATGATAATAGAACTGTTTTGTCAGAGGAAAAGTTGCATGGCAAAATTCTCCACTTCTGAAAGAAATCATACAAGTAGACACAGACAAGGGCACAGAAATGTGCATACACAGACACACACACTGCTCATTGCACCAGCAAGCACACTGGGAAATCACTATGTAATCATGATGAGAGAAGAGAAAGAGCCATTTCCACCTCCCCATGCCTTCCTCCTGGGATAAAGGCTAAGTCTGGTGTTGCTGATCCTCTATAGATGGGCAGGGGAGAGCACTGAAACCTCATGCTCCTGTCTCAGCTTCATGAAGGAGCTGACTTGCAGGCAGACAGCTGTTCGAAGCCACCCATGAGGATGTCTCAGGCTCGGAACTTCAGTCTCACTTTCACAAGGTGTAATGCCCAGTAACTTAAATTTCAGAGCACTGGAAAAAAAAATCGTTGACAATTCTCACTCAGCCCAAAATAGCATACACAGCCTGTTTGATCTACATGGGCTGGCTTCTGAAAATACCACTGAGTTGGAAAATTTTTCAAGAATTTGAGAATCAAAATTCTGCTTTTTTTTTTCTGCTTAAGGATCAAGTATTTGTACAAAGCTTGGAAATAATCCTACCACATAAAGATTTTCTTATTCTTTGAAGTGACTATTTTCTAAGAATTGCAGGTAGGCCATTTTTTTTTTAAACTACAAAGACATGTCTTTGGAAGAAAGCTGTTCTATTTAACCTCAGGACCCTGTGGTTTGGTTTTAAAACCATACTAGCTGCCATATTTCTATATTTCTTTCATTTGCACTTGCTACACAAACTTACCAACAAAAAACAAAGAAACAAAACAAAACCTTGATCTGAATTTCTGAACTTTGAATCTTAAGTCATAAGAAGTAAAGCACACTGCTCTACAAATTCAGTACACTTGGAATTACTTTAAGTATAGATATGTACATTTTAAATTATTTCCTTGTTTATGTCGGATATTGGAGATTGAGTCTAGGCTAGCAGCCCACTATTGCTGTATCCGCAGTCTCGCTTTTCACTCAATTACCCAAGCTAGTCTTGAACTCACTCTGTAACCCAGGCTTCAGACCTGTTTGCTACCCTAATCTCTCAACTTCCTCAGTGCCAGGGATGAGACACCTGCATAACTAAGCAAGCTTGATTTAGACATAAAAAAAAAAACAAGACAACATCACACTTCCCATACTGATCTTTATCCAGAGGACATTTGCTCCTTCAATGGATATAGCTAGCTACCAAATCTGAGTTTTGAGGGAAGAAACAATTAGCTTTAGATGGCTAATTATTCACCCAGTTCAAAGGGAGGCTTAGTTATGATAATACACACACACACACACACACACACACACACACACACACACACACATACACATACACATATATTCCTACATTTTCTAATCTGAATTCATTCCGATAAAAAAAAATCTTCTAAAGACAAACCGCTGTGACCAGGCAGGAGAGTGCAGAGGCTCCTCCCTCTTGTATTCTTAATGAGGTCATTTTAGGTTTAACTAGAAATTGACCTCCTTGGTAGTTAATTCCATGGAGAATTACCAAGCTCTATCCTAGGAACCCGAGGTCAGGATCTCCTGGCTAATTTATTCTTATTTAGCTTCTGTTAAGCTGCCTGTTTATGTAGAAACTCCCTCCAGCTAAACCCTTACCTTAGCTTCTCTTAAACTACTTGCGTCTGCAAAGTCCCCTGCAGCTACCAATGAGATGCCAGATTCGGTTTTTCCCTTCAAAAACCTGGTGCTCTAGATACCACAGGCTATACCTAGTCCCCAGAATGCTTGGATGTAGTCCCAGCCGGCTGCAATGTCAATAAACTGTGTTTGAGTGATCATCTCTGGTGGGCTACCCATAACAAAAGAAAACATACTCCATACTCTGAAGAAGTCAGACTGAATATATAATTTTCTCAGGAGTTTTTGTTAGCCTATACAGATTAACATTCCTTAACAAAGATAACTGAAGTGTATCTCAGTTTGGAGAGTTACAATCTTAACAGTCTTGACAGTTCTAATGTTATGGAATTTATTTAGCCCAAGAAATTTACATTATTCCTTACCCATTAGATACAGTATAATAATAAGATCCCTTCATCCTTTAAGAAACATAATCGACTTCAGTGTGTTAAAGGTCTCTCTAGTAACCCAATCACAAAAGATCACACATGGTATGCATTCTCTGATAAGTGGTTATTAGCCCAGAAGTTTGGAATACAGGAAGGACAACCCACAAACCACAAGCAACTCAAGAAGAAGGAAGACCAAAATGTGGACATTTCTTTCCTTCCTCAAAGGGGGAACAAAATACCCACGGAAGGAGTTGCAGAGATTAACTATGGAGCAGAGACTGAAGGAAGGACAAGTCAGCCTAAACATAGCTATCTCCTGGGAGGCTCTGACAATACCTGACTAATACAGATGTAGAGGCTCACAGCTATCCATTGAACTGAGTACACAGTCAACAATGAAGGAGTTAGAGAAAGGATCTTTGGAGCTGAAGGGTTTGCAGCCCCTTAGGACGAACAACAATTACTAACTAGTACCCTCAGAGCTCCCAGGGACTCAACCACCAATCAAGGACTATACATGGAGGGACTGATTGTTCTGGCAGCATGTGTATAGTAGAGGATTGCAAAGTCGATCATCAATGGGAGGAGAGACCCTTGGCCCTGTGAAGGTTCTGTGCCCCAGTGTAGGGGAATGCCAGGGCCAATAAGTGGGAGAGCGTGGGGTGGCAGGCTTGGGGAGGGGGGAGGCAAAAGGGGCTTGTTCTTATTGTGTTTGTTTGTTTGTTTGTTTGTTTTTTGGAGGGGAAACTGGGAAAGGAGAAATTTACATGCAAATAAAGAAAATACCTAATTAAAAAACAAATAAATAATAAAATAAAATAAATAAATAAATAAAAACATACTTTAAGTAAAAAAAAAAAAAAAAAAGTACTCAGAGAGCACAAATCCTGCAGGATGTTCACTTCCAGGGACCTTCACAGTCTGAGCAAGAACTTAAGGCCTTTGACCTCTAAGCCTTTGCCATGTCTTCAATCACTGGATAAAAAAATCAGACTTGGCCTCTCCCAGTCTTGTCCTTACATATGAGCATTCTCTTATCTCTCTTATCTCTCCAGCATCACTGAAGACTTAGGCAAATGAGGCATTCTGACTGGTGCTCTGATTCCTCTGGGGAATGCTCCTCCTGACCCCGCCCTTGGCTCTGCTGCCTTTCAGAAGGATTGCAATCAATGCAGTGAATGGCTGCCAACTGTCCACTCAACCACTTCCACCCGTCCATACACAAACACAGGGGAGAGAAATTCACATTGCCTTTCACATAGGCTTTCTTCTCTCCAAACAGGAAGTGCATGTGCTTCTAGATACTAGCTTTTGTGAATTAAAAATGCTGAATATCTTCAAGAAACACAGTTTACATAATCTCTGTCTCTCCCTTTCCCCTCTTTCCCTCCTCTCTACTTTTCTCCTCTCCTCCCCTTCTTTGAGACTTTCTATTTGGATGTTCACAATCACTCCCCTCTACCAGGGCTTCTACGTAAAAATACCATCACTACCTTATAAACCTTTATCCAAATTTAAGCTTTAAGTTGTTTCATGCCTCATAGCTAAC